>PVKE010029552.1:0-20164 GCA_004027555.1 Craseonycteris thonglongyai | reverse complement strand
AGTGACTCAGCTCATTCATTTTTAATGTTACTTATTGTAAGAATATACCATAATTGATTCATTTTATTGCTGATGGACATTTGGATTGTTTTCATTATTTGGTTATTATGAAAAGTTCTGCTGTGAACATTCCTAAACCTGTATCTGCTACAAGTATGCATGAGGTCCTGTATGTTGTAGACCCAGGGTACAGCCACTGGCCACCTGAATCATGAGGTTTTTGTATCTTAAACTTTACCAGAAAGTGCCAAACTGTTTTCCAAAAATAGTCATATTAACTTCTACTCCCACAAGCAAGGAAAGGAGTTTTTGCTACACCATACCTCTTTAACACTTGGGATTATGAATTAAAAAAAAAATTTTTCTATCTGGTAGCAAATTTTGACATTTTGACATTACAGAAATTTGTGTTTCCCTGATTATGAATAAGTCGAACAGTACTCTGTATGTCCATTGGCTATTTAGAGTTTCTCTTTTGTGTGGTGCCTATTAATGGATTTTGCTTGATATTTATCTTGGGTTGTCTGTCTTTTAGAATTTCATTTACAGGGTTTTTATTTGTTGTTGTTCTCATATAGTCTCTTTATAAGTAGTTTGTCAATTATATGCAGTGCAGGTATCTTCTCCCCTTCAGTGACTATATTTTCACTCTTTTCATGGGATCTTAACATTTTAATATAAAATTTTAATCAATTTTGTATTGTCAATGTTTAATGCTTTGGTAAGAAATCTTTCTCTATCTGAAGAATGTGAATATATTAAACCTATTTTTTAAAAATGTATTGTACTTCTATTTTCAGACAAAATGAAATAATAGACTGAACTGTATTTACCCTCCTATCCAAAACAACTAAGAAACTGAACAAAATATATAATACAATAGGTGTCAAAACATTGAACATCAAGCAATGAAAAACAGGGATCCCTAAGAGGTCTTAGAAAGCGAGTAAGATGAGTTCTGCAAGTGTCCGAGCCCACTGCCTGAGACAGCTTTAAGGACAGGGCACCAAGGGAGGGGTTCGGAAGGGGAGGAAACCAGTTGGTGATCAACCCACTCTCTGACTTGAAGAAACAGAGTCAAGATTCTGGGGAGTCCACAGCAGCTAGAGTTCACAGAACAGGGGACTCGGGAGAGTGCTATCCAGAGAGAGAACTCCGGAGATGTGCACAAGCCCCCTAGACTGTTCAGCAGAGTGCTGATCAGCATATGCCTGTGACTCACCCATGTGTCCTCCTCTGAGGAAATCAATGATTCTAGTTTCTTACATACCCTTCCAAAGAGCTTCTATGCATGCATATTTCTCCTTCCTCAAATATTATAGGATGTACACTGTTCTGAATTTTAGCTTTTTTTTTTTTACTTAAAAATATAGCTTAGAAATGGATCCATATCTGTAAGTAAAGAACTTTCTCAATTTTTTTCTAACTTTGTGATCTAATCATTAATTTAAGCAGTTATTTATTGATGGCCATTTCAATTATTTCCAGTCTTTGGTTTTTACACACAACAGTGCAATTTGGTACATATACCCTTTCATATATTCTGATGAATATCCAGTGGCATGCTGGGGCACACTTATATGGGCTTTGAAGAGTCATTTGCTAAAATTTCAGGAATTTTCAGAGCTGGTTAATATTAGGCGAATAGCTTAAAACTGACTATGGTGGAAGTCTTTATGCCATTAAAATTGGCAAAGTCTACAATTTAAAAAAAGCCATTCCTTTATTTTGGAGAGAGAGCTGGTTGTTAGACTCATATATAGCTTCCCCTGAACACATTCCCAGTAGTGGAATTGCTGGATCAAAGGGTGTGTGCATTTGTAACCTTGATATATATGGTCAAATTGCCCTTCATATGTTTCTACTAGCAATATATTCCCGAATTCTCACCAACAGTGTTACCAAAATTATTGATCTTTGCCAATTTGATGGGTGAAATTGGTTTCTCAATGAAGTTGTAATACTTTTGTCATTTATTATTGAGAATGAATATCTTTTTATATGTTAAGTTTTTAAATTTCTTTTTATAAAAAAACCCAAAAAAATTATTCCTATGCTTTGCCCAGTTCCTCCTTTAGATTGCTAGGTTTTTTTGGTTGTTGTTGTTATTGTTTTAATTGTTATTTGTAAAAGCTCCTATTATATTAAGGAGATTAACCCTTGTTCTGGTGTTATAGGAGTTGCTTGCATTTTTTTTTAAGATTTTAAATTTTATATGCATTATTTTCTATCTTGAGAAGCAAAAGCTCATGAAAGACAATGTAAATTAACAACAGAAACACTAAAAAAATGATCTGACATGCAAAATTCATTATTTTATTTCTATACTTTTTCCCAGTCTCTTCACCCCTCTTCCTTTTGGCAACCATTACCTTCTTCTCTATATTGTTGGGTCTGTTTTGTTTTGTTTTGTATGTTTGTTTGTTTTAGATTCCACATATAAGGGAAATCATATGGTATTTGTCTTCCTTTGTTTGACATACTTTATTTAGCATTATACCCTCTAGGTCTATCCATGTTGTCCAAAATATTAAGTTTTCATTTTTTATTGCTAAGTAATATTTCATTGCATAGATGTATCCCCATTTTTAGCCATTTGTCTATTGATGGACACCTAGGTTGCTTCCATATCTTCACTATTGTAAGTAATGCTGCAGTGAACATAGGGGTACATATATCTTTTCAAATTAGTGTTTTTGGTTTCTTTGGATAAATACCCAGGAATGGAATTGCTGGGTCACATGACAGCTCTATTTTTTATTTTTTGAGGAATCTCCACATTGTTTTCCATAGTGGTTGCATCAATTTACAATCTCATCAACAGTGTATGAGAATTTCCTTTCTCCACAGGATTGCTCCTATATGAATAATATATATAAAGTGCTTACAACAGTGCTTGGCATATAGTAAGTGTTATATAAGTGTTACTTATGGTTTTATTATATCATAAATGTAATATAGGTCATTATTATAGTACATATTATTATAAATATATAAAGCATTATTATATCTATATATAGTAAGTTTGTTCTTATTTGAAATTATCTATGGACACTTAGATAAGTAAGTGGTGCTAAATATTTAAGAAAGATATACAATAATTTGTTAAATATGTGACTTACTTGAACATTAATCAAAGAATGAGTGAAAGTGACTACCTTCCATTTTATGTAAAATTTCTGGACTTATAAATAAAATCCTCTCTCTTGCCCTGAGCTACATCCTTAGCCCTCTCTACAGTTTAAGTGTGTGAGTCAATAGATTTTCCTTTTTAAATGAGCCATGGCACACAAAGCTTTCTCTCATTGGTACCCATGTCTGACTAAAGCTTACCCATGCAAACTTGTGTCAGAAAGTCCCCCAAGATTTCACAGAGTGCTAGGAATATTAGACAGCAGTCCTCTTTGTTCCCTTTGCCTTTCCCCTTCACCTGCCCATATTCCCAGGTATACCACCTGATTATTGGGTAATGATGGGGTCCTTAACTATCTTACGCCTGTTCCAACAGCATCCCACTTCTATTTAGGAGTGCCAGTGGTTCCTGAGACCTATACTGAATAAAGTCAAGATGCACTGTTCATTTGTTTGCTTGTTTTCATTCAAATTCATTCATCAGTCTGGCCCTGATCTGATTTAACATTCATCTCCTATAACTTCAAATATGGCCCCCTTTCTCTTACCAGAATGTTCTCTCCACTCTTCCCTATAAGCAGCATTATCATTTAGGACCTTCTGCCTTTGATTATTCTGTTTTCTGCTTGAGGTTCCTTCTCCTTATTCCATATTTGCCGAAGACCCTCATATTTTAGGGTTTCTGCTCAAGTCTAACTTTCTCGAGATAGCCTCTACTGCTCAAACTCACCTTTCAAGAAACTCCTATAGCTCTTAGTGTCAGGGCCGCTTTTTGGGTACTAACATTCTGAACTGCAAGGTATTATACTAAACTCTAAAATATGTGCTAGATTTGTCTCTCTAAGAAAATGAAACAATAAGAATTGTGACTTACTTTTTATATACCCCTCAGTATCTGACATACCACAAGACATAGAGAGGCTCTCCTCAAATACTTGTTGAATCATTATTGAATGAGTGAGTGCCTTAGTGAGTGAATGAACAAGGGGATATATTAAAAAAAAAAAAAGTACAAATGAGTGAATGAATGCTTCCCAAGCACCCACCACCTGGACAAAGCCAAAAGGGTCCAAGCCAGCAGGTGGCTCATATTGACCAGAGACCATGGCAGAGGTTAGAAGAATGGGCTGGCAGATCCAGAGAGAGTTTGAGACCAGCTCCTTGCTTTGCATCAGGAGAGCATTTTCTTGTGCCCTGCGTATTAGAGCTCATGCTCTTTCATCATTATAGCCATAAATAACTACAAACTGAATTATTTCCCCCTTCTATCTGTTCACATCCCCAAATCCTTCCTGAAGAAGAGGATCTTTGTCCCTGAAGTCCCCACATGGCCCTTACACAGTCCTCTAGAATTGTGGAGCTGCATCTTTATAAAAAGTTCTTCCAATGAAAGAAGGAAAATTAAGAGAGTCCTCCCATCCAATGGAAAGACTGATGAAATGATCACATTACCATTATCTCATAAATCTTCTCTATGGTCTAATAATTTTCATTTAAGACCTGATAAGCACAAGCAAGAAGTGTGTGGTCCATTTTATTTTAAATAGGAAATGCCAGCACATGTCTATGGATTGGCAGAACGCACTCACATCTCACACAGGAGTGATGCTGCAACATTCTAAATGAGGCCCATTGAGTGTAATAATGTTGTGGAGAGACCTAAATATAAAACATTATGTGATCTAATCAACACACATGAAAGAATCATGAACTTGACTGGTCCTAGCCAAGCTGCAAATAATCTGAAAGGCTAATCTAATTTTGAACTACATGGCTTGCATGAATTCTATACAGAATACAGAGTCTGGAAATAATAAGATATCAGCTGCTAGAACAATGAGGAAAACTTTTATTTATGATCTACACCCAATTTCTGGATTGCTGAGTAGAAAGTGAACAAATATGCACACTCAGAAGGAATACTCTGCACAGCTGAATGGTCTGGTATTGGGGTGGAGTGGAGAATGTTGTAGGCCAGGGTAAGTGCAGGTCTAGTAAAGAAAAACAGGGTGAGGATGAAGAATAGGGAAGGCCTCGCACTTCTCTGAAGGAAAAGAATGTCAGGGGCTGGGAAGGTTAAGTTAGGGGCCTTCTGGGAAACTTTCGTTGTGTCATTTCAATGCTCCCACTGTGAAGGATTTGTTACCAGTAGAGGTGACACATAAGTGTGTCATGTAGAACTAGGGCACTAGCCACCACTAATTTGACCAGGAATGGGAGCCTGACCCCATCACAGCTATTTATACATGACTAGGTGGCCTTGTCCATGATCTCTGCCCAAAGGCACAGACCTGGAGGGATTGGTTGACTAATTAGATCTTTTTTTTTGTTTTTTTTGATTTATTTTATTGTTTTTGAGAGAAGATGAGAGAGAGACAGAGACAGAGAGAAGAGGGGAGGGTCCAGAGCAGTTTCCATAGTTGTACATCATTAGTTCTGACATAGCTTCATTCCACACAGGTGGATGTGGGGGCCACATGAGGTGGGAACCAAACTGAGGGCCTCCTGCATGGGAGGCAGTACCACAATTCAGCATTTGGGATTTGCACAGCTAGGGGCTGGGATTCAATCCCAAGACCTCACGGTTGCAAGGCAAGTGCTCAACCTGTTGAGGTATCCTGGCAATTCTAGTTAAATCTTTCCTCTTGGGTAGCTAGGATTTGAGATAGAGTCTTTGGGTCTATAAGAGCAAGTTCTTTGGAAGAAGAGAGCAAGAAGCTGAGTCTCCTTATAGTAGCATGTGCAAAAGTGAGGAATGGAAAGATCCATCTATTGAAGGAACAATATGACCCATTCCCTAAAGCTGTGCTTTTTCTCAAAAAGGATGTCACAGTTTTAGTAGAGTGGAGGTCTTTATGGCATCCTGAGTAAGTCTTCTTTTCTACCTGAAGTGCCAACACTCATACTACATAGTTATTTCCTACCAGGGGTCTTTGTGGTGCACCGAGCCCATTCAAGCATTTCTTGTGCTTATTTCAGCTGCAGACAAAAATGCAGCCCCAACACCTGAGCAGTGTATCCTTTATTTGTGGTAAGCATGTAAATTCCTTGAGCACCAGGTACGAGCGTCTTATTCTATGTAGCAGTGCTTGGCATGTAGTAGGACTTCAACAGATATTTGTTCAATAAACAAAAGTTGAATTAAAAACTCCCCTATACTATTTTCCTCTCTACAGGGTCCAGAAAAATATAACTTAACCCTGCCATCTCTCTTGCTATTGGTTGACAACTGTGAAAGGTGAGTTCACAGGCAGGGCAGACAGAAGTTGTGTCTCAGAGAAGTTGCCAAGCTTAATCCTGGGCAGGTTAGTTCCCTGTGGGTTTCTAAATGTCTTTTAAAGATCCAGTTGCTGTGGGCTGGTGTCTAACTGGAGATCTTATTGGTAGATGGGAAGAGGGCTGAGAAAAGCCAGATTGGAATGGGCAAGCTTGCTCCTTTTCCTTTTTCCTCTTTCTACTTCCCTCTTCTCTTGCCAGATATCACCCATGACAAGGTGATAGGTATATGTGATAAGAATATACCACATTGAAGAAAATGTAAAATTCAAAAGTGAAGGAAAAGATATAAGACAAGACTCTGCAGTTCAGAATCTGAGATAAACAAGTTGAGAACAAAATATACAGAGTAATTTTTCAAATTCATTAACTCTAAAAATCAAATTGCTCCAGTAATAACTATTCAACTTCACCTATTTGCTTAAAGATTGACATTTAAAAAACATAGTAAGAATTTCTTTTTATTATTTTTCTTTATTCATTATTTATTTTGAAGTTTATCCCATGACCTCAGTATTTCTTTTTAAAAACTTCTCCTGATAGTGGTGATGGCAAAAAGTGGTTCTGAATAGTTTTAAGGCTCCTAAATTTCTATCAGAAACTCCTACCCTTAGCCTTCCTTCATTGTAAAGGAAATGGCCTTTTCTCCAATCTCATAGAAAGAGCTATGTAAACACAACTTCAAGACAAGTCCTTTCACCCTGCCCCCACCCCATCTTTTATCACTAGACTGTGGCACCCAAGACTCTTCCCACAGGGATATTCTGGTGATGGTTATCTCTTGGCCATGCCTTATTAGCAAGAGCACAAAAGTGTTGGTTTTGTGAGAAGTAAAGGGGGGTTATGCTGAGTTGAATAGTGTCCCCCCCGAATTTGTATCCATTTGAAACCTCAGAATGTGGTCTTATTTGGAAATGCAGTCTCTGAAGATACTATAATAGTATTTAAGTTAAGATAAGGTCATATTACATTAGGGTGGGTCCTAAATCCAACGACTGGTGTTCTTATAAGAAGGCCAGGTGCAGACACAGACACCCAGGAAAGAAGGCCAGATAAAAATGCAGGCAGAGGTTGGAATGATGCTACAGAAGTCAAGAGACATTAGGCACCACCAGAAGCCAGAAAGGCAGGAAGTGTTCTCCCCAAGACACTTTGAAAGGAGCATGACCCTGTTGACACCTTGATTTCAGATCTCTGGCCCCTGAACTGTAAGAGAATAAATTTCTGTTGTTTCATTTAAGCCACCCAGTTTGTAGTACTTACTATTACAGCAGCCTGCGGAAACTAAACTAATGTAGGGGTCATGAAAAGAATCATGGTTACAAGCAAAAAGCAATCAATGTCAGCTGAAAGAGTTAATTAATTAATGACTCTCCTCCACTGTAGTGAAGCTGCTAAAGAAGGCCCACATCCTCAAGATGAAGGACCATTCAAACCAGCCCCCAAATCAGCACTGCAGGTTGTGAGTTAGGGAACTGGAAGGAAGAGTTGCCCTTGACCTCCCCAGGCCTGCTGTGGGGCTAGAACAATTTCTCTGGAGTCTCAGAAAAGAGGTCCAAGTCTAAAGTTTTTGAAATCACTTACAAAAACCACAGCATGCAGTACACAGACCTGGGCTTGAATTCCCACTGCAGAAATTACTGTGCAACCATTAACCTCAAAACACAGTTCATCAAAATTAATCTACAAGCTTACTTAACACTTCTCTACACCAGTTATCGTTGTTTATAAAGAATTCAATAGTACTTACAATAAAAATAAGTGTAGGATATATAAATATAACATAAAAAATTACCTATGGATAAACTGAAGGGTATACAAAAAATAAACAGACATACAGAAATTACTGTGTGACCTTGAGCAAGTGTTTACTCTCTTTGAGTCCTGGTTTCTCTCGTTTCAAAAACAGGAATAAAAAAACACTGAACTCTTACTATCCAAATATTTACTGTAAAACCTGCAAAATTCTTTCTCCAAATTGTAGAACTGCTCTAAGCAGAATGACCATGTGTCCCACTTTGCCCAGACTGTTCTATTTTCAGCTGTTATCCATCCCAATGTCATTATTAGCAGCTTCCTTTTCATTCACAAAAACTGTCCCAACTTGATCATGTTCAGTGGTCGCCCAAGTTTTGAGGAATTCTCAGGGACACGGCAGGGGAAACGTTATGTTATGCACCCCTAGCCCGGCATTGAAGATGTGGAGAGCACAGTCACATCTCAGCCATCAGGATTGCATTTGCTGGTATTTGCATTCATTGTACATCTTTAACAATATGCTTATTGTTTATTTTCATTACTGTTCATTTCAGTGTAGCAGGACAATATAGTTGGTATGTAATACTGTATAGTACTGTGTATCAAACACAAAATACCCGCTGATGTGTTTAATAATTAGTGACCGGTGTTCTCAATGGTTTATATGATGCAGAAATCCTTGATGAATTGATACGTTTATCAATATTTTTATCAACATATCAATATGATATGTTTAAGATGTTTGGTTGGGAGGGGAAACCGGGATGGCTTAGCGGGTTAAGCACTCACTTTGAAGCCCCAAGGACCAAGGATCCAATCCCGGTTCTGGCCCAGGCAGACCCACTTGCTGAACTGGGGTGTGCTTCCCAAATGTGGTGAGGCCCCCAGTTCAGTTCAAATAAATAAATAAATAAATAAATAAAAATAAAGGTGGTGTTTAAAAAAAGATGTTTGGTGATCATTGATGTAAATTGCAATTTTTGGATAATCCTGGATTTACAATTTTTTTTATATTTGAAATAAGGTATGGAAGCCGGGATGGCTCAGTGGGTTAAGGGCTCACTTTGCAGCAATAGGGACCGAGGATCGAATCCCGGCCCCGGCCCATGCGGATCCATGTGCTGAACTGGGGAGTACCCCCAGTTCAGTTCTCTCTCTGTTTCTGTATCTCTCTCTCTCTCTCTCTCTCTCTCTGTCAAAAACAATAAAAATAAAAAAAAAATATTGAAATAAGGTAATGTAGTCTCTCTCATTTCCAAAAATACTCTCTCAGGCACATTTCCGGGAGCAGACTAAATTATTAATGAGGGGTACTTACTTCATTGGGTTACGAAAAGTAACTAGAACACACACGTGTGTAAAGCACATGGCACACAGTGAATGCTCCAGCCCCTTTACTTGAAATAAAAACATTATAGAAAGAGTAGGAATTTCAGCCCCCATGCTCCGTGTGCAAAACTGATCACTTCCTTTATTTATATTTTAAGTGCCCATTTAGGCAACAGAAATGTCATGTCACTTGGAGGAAGCTTCTAGCCTTCTCTAGGATTATGACAGGACATTCTGGGTTGCTCCTGTCATGCCAGGGCACTGGGTGTGGAAGACAACTGGGTCACCAGTTCACACAGTCAGAGCTGGGGTTCCCCTTGTCCCCATGTGTGGTGCCTTAAGCTCCCCCCGGCAATTCCTGCTGGCCTGGCCTTGGGGTACCGGAGCTACACTGCGCAGTCTCTAGTCACCCTGCCTCCTCTGCACTGCCTTAGTTCCTGAGGGTTGCTGTAACATATTAGCCCACATTCCAAGACTCACAACACCACCCATGTACGTATTTTCTTATGGTTCTGGAAGTCAGAACTCTGACTAAAACCAAGGTGTCAGCAGGGCTGGCTCCTCCTGGAAGCTCTCATGCAGAATCCATTGACTTGCTTTTGCCACCTTCTGGAAGCCACCTGCACTCCTCAACTCATGGCTCTTTCTTCCATTTTCAAAGCCAGCAATGGAATGTCATCACATTTCTTTCACTGATACCCCCTTGTAAAGATCTGGTGGTTTATTGCATCCACCTGGATTCTCCAGGATAATTTGCCACATCTCAAGATCCTTAACTTGATCCTATCTGCAAAGGCCCCTTTGCAATAGAAGGTAACATACTCACAGATTCTAAGATAAGAATGTGTCAAATTGGGGAGAGGTATCATTCAGCCGAGCTCAGCCCTTAACATTGTTCCCTCCTTGGGCCTCCCAGCCTCAGGCTTTCCTGGAGGGCAGGGTACAGTCCCCCTCTCCTCTGGGACCCACAGTCTTCTCTGTTCACACCCATGTATATACCCACCTTAGTTCTCCTCATCCCCCACCCCAGACCAGAAAAATTATTTTTTCCAAGTTTAAAGATGAAAGAAAAGCCCCCCCTTCACCCAAACATTTTATTCAAACCCAGAATCTTCTAAGCTTCCCTAAATATTTGAGTTTTTGCAGCATAAAAACAAGTAATTGATAGCGTGCTTCTGCTTTTTGGCTAGTCACCTTCTTTTCCTGAGATTATGGACAAGAGCCAACCATCTAATTACAAAGAGAAAGGTAAAATGGGGAAATATGAGAAAAGTCTGTAAATTAATATGTCCAAGTATTTCCCAGTCACTTGCAAAAGAATATCGACCCTGCTGACGAATAAACACTAGGGCACAGCCGGAAGTGGGCCCAGAGGAAGCTAGCGCCCAAGGTCTGGCTCCTGAGCCTCTCTCTCCTCTGCTGTCTTCTCACCCTTGTTGCCACTGCCACCACTACCTCACTTGGCTCTGGGAGCAGCCTGCTTGCCCGTCAAAATATTGGCCCAAATCTGCACAGAACTTTTGCCCATGTTGCCCTTAGCATACCTGAGATAGATCAGCACTTTCATAAAGAGCTGGATTCAGTACAGAGACAGACGAAAAGAAAATAGCCACTCAAAACCCAAACAGTATAAAAATGACCATGACTCCCTGAGGCAACCATCTGACCATGATAATTCCCTTCTGCTCAGGAGGTTGTCACACCCAGGTAGAAGCGTGTCTGGCCTTTTCCCTTCATACCTACCCTCACTGCCACCCTCCTCCTAAACCTTCACTGCAGAGCAGGTGCCACATTATCCTCTGACACAGGGCAGCCAACTAGGCAACTCCTCTTCTTCCTAGACCAAGTTTTAAATAGAAGCCCACGCTCCCAAATCTGCCACCCACCTGCCACTA
This sequence comes from Craseonycteris thonglongyai, assembly GCA_004027555.1. Classification (NCBI taxonomy): domain Eukaryota; kingdom Metazoa; phylum Chordata; class Mammalia; order Chiroptera; family Craseonycteridae; genus Craseonycteris; species Craseonycteris thonglongyai. The sequence goes on along the minus strand of PVKE010029552.1, from coordinate 8,774 downwards.
GCCCTGCTCCCTCATCTGAGGGGTCCCCCCCATATTGATGACAGCACCATGGTGACTGGCAAATCAACAATCTCACCACCTATGAAGAATTTTATATCTCATTCATAGGTAAGGATGACCCTCTATCACATACAGACACAGAGCTCTATGATATAGAAAATATCTCAAGAATGTATAGCTATATTTTCCTATGTAATCACACTCTTACGGAACAGGAAGGTAAATTTTCCAAAGGAGCAAATGTGGAATTCTAGGGGAGAAAGCATAATTTACATTAAAAAAAAAAATGATGCCTTGGCATGCAGAATATTTAAGAATTTTGTTAAAAGAAATACAGAAGCAAACCAATATTTAAAAGTGGGCAAAGGACATTTCTCCAAAGAAGATATGCAAATGAACAGGCACATGAATAAATGCTCAACATTATTAGTCATTAGGGAAATGCAAATCAAAACAATAATAAGATATCACTTCACACCCACCAGGATGGCTATAATTAAATACACACATACATACAGAGGAACTAACAACTGTGAGTGAGGATGTAGACAAATTAGAACTTTCATACATTTCTGATAGGAATGTAAAATGGTACAGCCACTGTGGAATACAGTTTGGCAGTACCTCGAAAAGTTAGTCATAGAATTATTGTATGACCCAGCATTTCCACCCCTCAATATATACACAAGAGAATTAAAAACATATGCCCATACAAAAATCTGTACATGAATGTTCACAGCAGCATTATTCATAATGGGCAAAAAATGAAAACAATCCACATATCCATTAGCAATAATTAGTATTATTTGAACAAATGTCCAAATGTTCATAACAGCACTGTTGACAAAAATAAAAAAGTGGAAACAATCCAAATAGCCATCAATGAATAAAGTAATTGTAATATATGCATAAAAGGCAATATTATTCACCCATGAAAAGGGATAAAGTACTGGTACAAGGTACAATGTGGATGAACCTCAAAAACATTATGCTAAGTGAAAGAAGCCAGACATAAAAGGTCACATAACATATGACATCATTTATATGAAATATCCAGAATAGGTAAATCCACAGAAACAGAAAGCAGACTGGTGGTTACCAGGATTTGGGAGTGACTGCCTAATGAGCACAAAGTTTTAAAAATGGTGATAAAAATGCTTTGAAACTAGATGGAGTCAATTATTGCACAATATTGTAAATGCACTAAATAAACTGAATCGTACACTTTACAATTGCTAATTTTGTGGTGTATATACCAAAGGTGCCAAAAAAATGTACACACATTTTAAGAGATGTTATCTATGTATTACTTTCTGAAGTTGAATTGAATTATGATAGTAATGTGTAGTATGACGTTGGCTCAAAAGATGGCGTTAATCAAATGAATGCTAGTGTCACCATGTGACAGGCAGGACAGTCAAAGAAAATGGTAGAAGGCACAGTTGTCGTTGGAGAAGCGCAAGACCATTTTGAAGTGGTATTTGAAATTTGAGACCGTTGTGGAAGTAAGCAACAATGGAGACATGAATATGCAACAGAACCTCCAACGTGCCTAACTATTGCACACATTCGTGATAAGTTTGAGGTTTGTTTGTTTGTTTTTTATTGTTTTTGACGAGAGAGAGAGAGAGAGAGAGAGAGAGAGAGAGAGAGAGAGAGAGAGAGAGAGAGAGAGAGATACAGAGACAGAACTGAACTGGGGGCACTCCCCAGTTCAGCACTCGTGATAAGTTTGAGACGCCTGGTAATTGAAACGGCATGCGTAGTGATACAAGTGAACACTTTGGTCAACGTTGGTCTAGTAGTAGTTTGCTTTAATCAGAAGTGTCTGAACGCTGATGGTAACCGCTTTGAGCACCTCTTATAAATGCAGAAGTCGAACGTGACCTGTATTCATCTTTTGTTATCTGTATATATAGACTATTCCAATTTTAACAAAGTTTTTTCTTTCTTAAAATGTGTATACATTTTTTCTGGCACCCTCTTTATATAATGAAATATTATTGGCCATAAAAAAAAGGAAATTCTGTCATTTGTGACAACATGAATGGACCTTAAGGCATTATGAGAAGTGAAACAAGCCAGACAGAGAAAGACAAATACTGTGTGATCTCACTTAATATGTGAATAATAATAAGCTCATAGATACAGAAAACAGATTGGTGGTTGCCAAAGGTGGGGGTTGAGGGTTGTGCAAAATGGGTGAGGAAGTTCAAGAGGTGCAGAAATCCAGTTATAAAATAAATGTCATGGGGATATAAACAAACAAAAAACATTAATTTTCATATTATGTAAATTTGACCTAATTTTTGTCTAAAAAAGAAAGGAAAAACAGAATTAGGAGTAAGAGGACCAGAGATGGAGTCTTGATTTTAAAATTTATTAGCCATTTGATTATGAGCAAGTAATTCAAACTTCTTTGAGCCTCAGTTTCCTCGTATGTAAAGGGAGATATTTGTACCACCTACTTCATAGGGTTATCGTGGGAACAAAATGAGATGTTTATGAATTTTTGTATCTTGTAACAGTGATATAAAATGCTAGATGTTATTGCTTTGAGGTAATAGTCATTAAAATGTACACTTGGTGAGAAAATCCCGAGTTTTCTTTAATACGTTTACAAGACCCAAGTTGTAGGAAATGTACTCACAACATTCTACTTTTAATTAATTTACATTTTGCAAGAAACATACCGTATTCAAATAGACAATTCTTATTCAAATCAGCAGGCAACATCTTAAAATTTTACTCTAGAATATCAAGTCTCATTATAGAATTGACCGAAGGGAGGCAGATAAAATACACATCACAAATTCTTTATGGACAGGTGATAGAAATGTGAGTTATTTTATATGTTCAACAGGCACAAATGACACATGGTTGGTTACTTGTGGTATGTCAGTCTCCCACGGAACAGGTTTTCACAATATTTTCAACAGAGTAATGAGAAAAATATGGGAGAGAGGAGTAAAAACATTGTTAGTTTAAGGAAACATAAATGGGACTTATCTCATGGTTGCAATGGCTTAATGTTTTGTTGCTCTGAAAATAAAAAATGTCCTCCCCTTAATTTCAATCTGGCTTCGGTCTAATTCAAATCCCATAATGAGACATTTCACTTAAAAATACAAACTAACATAAGAATCATCCACATACTAAAAAAATTAGAAAATACTACCAAAGATCAAAAGATCTCTCTTTTCTTCCCTCTTTTTCTTTCTTTTTTTCATCCACAAGTGGTCCCATAGGAATTTGGTGATAAGCAAGTAAAGTCTGATGAAATCATTGGGATTCTTATAGCATATTTATGAGGCTGGCAAATAGTGACCCTTCTCTGATTTTATATCTCTGTACTTTATTCCCAAAGTATGCCAGCTGATAATCTCTTAAAACATTTTGAAGATTAAAATACAGGAGAGTTGAGGGTTTTATAGGATTTTACAAATAATCTAGACACTTAAATGTAATTATTATTGTTATTTTTAGAACGCCATAGTCATCTCATGCCACTGTAAGAGTCTGGCCATTTAATAATAAAAGCCTGTGGTAAAATTATTCATTATACATTATTTAGTTAACTTAAAATAAAATCCTCTCACATAAACTAGGCATATGCAATTGTTATGAGTTTAAGCACAATTACAATATTTCTATATACCAGAACATGCTCTTTACTGTGAAACTGGTTTAGTTTTATTATTAAACACACTGTAAGTGTCCAGCAGCAAACATTTCAATCCCCTCAAATTCTGTAAACCCATCATAGTTATGGAATTATGACCCAGGTCCAAAACTGGTGGTTCTGAATAGCCAAGGGTCTGTTGTAGTTCCAAATAACCAATGACACATCATAAACTTCATATTTTGAGCTTCTATACATTAAGTTACATAAATGAATAGCTCATTTTCTCGTTTTGAACTAACCCTATACTTATGTACCAAGAAAGATTGCTGACTAGCATGAGACAGTAAATTGGTACATTTCTCAAGAGTTTCACATTTTAATTAATATTATAAGTAAATATAACAATTATATTAATCTCTTTGAACTATTAAAAAATAGTTTGCAGATCCTTATTACATTCTTTCGAAAAGTAGTACACATTAGTAACTTGGGCTATGAACAGAAAAGATCTAACAATATTACATACTTATGAAGTATTAGATTCTATCCTAGACAGATGTGAACACACACACACACACACACACACCCTTCATTTAACTCTCATCAAAATATTGAGAAGAAGGAGTTAATATCACTTTCTTTTAAGAGATTAAAATATTAAAGCTCAGGGACACTGGGATAAATCAGCAACTTGAGTGCTTGCCTTGTAACTGTGAGGTCTGGGGATCGAATCCTGGACCAGACCATGCAAATGCATATGCTGAACTGCAGGGCAACATTGGGATGGCAGCAAAGGTTCACGCCTCCCATGTATGAGGCCCCCGGTTAGGTTCCTACCCTACATGGCCCCACATCCACCTGTGTGGAATGAAACTGTGTCACAACTAGTGATGTACAGCTATGGAGACTGCTTTGGGCCCTTATTCCTTCTCTCTCTCTCCTCTCAAAAACAGTTAAAAAAATATTAAAAAAAATGATTTTTACATTAAAAAAAAATATATATATATATATTAAAGCTCAGAGAGGTTAAATTGTCTGAGGTCTCATAGCTAGTAGGTCCAACTGGGGCTCATACCCAGGGTCTTTTGACTCCAAAGCAAGGCTGACACACCCAAGTTCATGAGTAAACTAAGGAACCTAGCATCCCGATATCAAACAAACCTCCTGGATGTTGAAAAGAGGAAACCAAAACCAAACGGGTCCTATGACAAGTATTTTCCCAGTACTTGTGATATGTCTTGCATTGTGAGGGGAGCATGGCTACTGCTTTCACAGTTTATACTCTAGAAATGAGTTAAGACACTGGGCTGGGGATGCCAGGATGGCTAAGCGGGTTGAGTACTCATCTTGAAGTCCTAGGGTCCAAGGATCGAGTTCCGGTCCTGGCCTGTGCGGAATCATATGCTGAACTGGGGTAAGCCCCCCGTTCAGTTCTCACTGGAGTGAGCTCCATGCAGGAGGCTCCTGGCCCGGTTCCTGCCCTGCACTGCTCCGTGCCCACCTGTGAAATGAAACTATGTAGAAAACTGATGATGTGCAACTATGGAGACTGCTGTGGGCCCTCCCCCTGCTCTCTGTCTGTCTCTCTCTCTGTCAAAAACAATAAAAATAAATCTTTTAAAAAAGACACGGGGCCAGTGTTGACTCAAAAGAACTATGGGAGCAGCAGTAATAACATGCCATAGGAGAAAGGTCTCTGGCTCCCAGCAGACTCTCAGGATGATGGGGAGGGGGTGAAAAGAAATCTCGTAATTGTGTCAAGCATAATAAGTTTAACATGAGACCTTCAACTGATTTAACAAGCATTGATAGAGCACCAACTAAGTGCAAGGAACCAAGCTGGGCCTCTCTTTTCATAAGGTGTTTCAATACTTCATGCATCTCCTATTTCATACATACAGGCATCTCCTAAGAGAAGTTTATACATCCACTGAAAGATCACAGGAATTTATTAAAGATCTCACTGATTATTCTAAAAGTGGTATGGAGATAAGAGTCGCTTCCATGTGGGGAGCCTGGTTGGACTTGAGGACACAGGGGCGGGGTGTTCCAGACTAGATTGCAAGCAGGCAATGACCACAGAATTGGGGCATTCAGACCATGTCTCCCTCCGATGCATCTAACCGTGGAAACTCAATCAGGTCCAGAAATGAATCAATTTCCTTTGCCTGTGTCCTTAAATTTGATGAATAGAGCCTTTGCTTAGAGCTACTGAAGCTGCTATTCATCTCAGTTAGTTGCTAAATAAAACGTTGTTCTTGGATGTAATTCTGGTGAATATGACTTTGGAGATTTTTCATTTAACTATGTAAGTCCAAATTATTCCCCAAGTGATTCTATATTTGAGCTATTTTTGTTCCACATGCTCCATATTTTTTTTCCATTTTAGAGACTAAGACTCTAGGAAGACCAGGTTTGCTTGTTGACTGTGAAGAGGACAAATCTGAATGCAAGTACAAAACAGCTAAATTCATCCTTGTTAAGATTTACTTTTCTATTCAATGCAATTTGATAACCCAGAAACCGTTTTGGACCTTTAATGAATGAAGACAAAGTTTACGTAAACACATAAGCCTGTGTCTGATGAGAGAATCAACAATTTTGACTTGAAGTAGAGGGTCTGGTTGACCTTCTTCATATTATAGTTCAGAACCCTGCAGTGGTTATGGTCTTGCATAGTCACGGATTATAGCTAGTAGTGGTAGAATATAATTGGATCATGAGTTCCTTTTTTCAAATTTCTAAATAAAATTTTATTTTTATCTAGATAACACTTGTTCATAGTTTGGAAATCGAAAAGTAACAACTACAAAGCTTCTCACAAAAAGTCCCTCACCCACTCCTTACCACACCTCTGGCCACTATGTTCAGAGGGTACTACTTCGAGCAGTTACCTCCAGCATTTACACATCTTTATTTTCTAGATTATAAATTTTAATCTATGATTTTTATTATGAAAAACTTCAAAAAAAATATATATTGCCTATAACTACACACACATTTTTGATGAATTCTTTAAAAAGTAAGTTGCAAACATCATGACACGTCACTCCTACAGGCTATCTAGTAATACTACATACAAAATTATATCTCTGCTTCCTCTTTTAGACATTATCATCTGGCTTTCTGTAACAGGAAGTGAGGATTTTGTTTTCTTACCCCACCATCCTCCTGTTTCCATCCCCTATCCTCCCAGTATTGCTATAGTTCAATTTTGTATAAAATATGAGTAGATCCAATACTGCATACTCTGTTTTTTCTGAAATTAATACCGGTACTTGCCTTGATATTTCATTTGCTTATGTTCTTTGTTTTGTTTCTTATTAATTCTTCCTATACCTTCTAATAACCTTTTAAAATGTTTCATTCAGAGAACAACAATCTCATCAGTTATTCTATGAGTGCATACACAGAGAGTTTTTTTTAAGATTTATTTCATTGTTTGAGAGAAGGTGTGTGTAAGAGAGAGAAGTGGGGAGGGCCCAGAGCAGTCTCCATAGTTGTACATCATTAGTTATGATAAAGGGTTCATTCCACACAGGTGGATATGGGGCCGAGCAGAGTGGGAACCGAAGTGAAGTGGGGCTTTCCACATGGAAGGCATGAACCTTTGACACGGAGCCATCCTGGTGGTTACCAGCTGTGTCACAGTTCAGCATAGGGGGCTCGCACAGGCCAGGGCAAGGAATGAACTTGGGACCTTGAGAATGCAAGGCAAGCACTCAAGCACTGAGCCATCCGGGCATCCTGAGTTCTATTTTTTTTTAAAAGATGTCCCAGAGAACTCCACTCCCCCTAGATTGTCATCCTTGAACTGCTTCTGCCAATCTAAGTTTCGATTTCCTGTCTTCTGCGTCTAGTGCTTGGTGCAGTCCCCTCTTTTGGCGGGACACTGCCTTTAATAGGTTCATGAGGAGAAAAGTGCAGTACTATGTCGAGTTCTTGAGTCATGCTGTTTCAATCAGGACTGATTTGCCTCCTCACCTGGTGTGCAGCTGTCACCCTCACATCCTGTTCCCAATTACCATGAGGATTCCTGTCACCATGATGCTGTTTTCCGGCTCCATGCACTATACACTGTGTCTTCTTCTTCCTTGATTTTTTTACTCCCTTGCTTTGGTTGTCACAGTCTCCAGGAGCTTTTTATTTTATAACTTTCATGTCTGAAAATGTTCTCTATTCTACGCTTGATCAATATTTGCGCTGCCAATGCATTCTAGGCTGGAAATAACATTCCTTCAGAATTTGGAATCCTTCCTCTGTTGTAAACTTGTCCAACCCATGGCCTGGCCCAGGGCAGCTTTGAATGTGGCCCAACACAAATTCATAAACTTTCTTAAAACATTATGAGATTGTTTTGAGATTTATATATTTATTGACTGATTTATTATTATGTTTTTAACTCATCAGCTATTGTTAGTGTTCGTTTATTTTATGTGCAGACCAAGACAATCCTTTCTCTTCCAACGTGGCCCAGGGAAGCCAAAAGATTGGATACCTCTACTGTATTTTCTTTCAGCTTCCAGTGATGTACTTGAGAAATCTGAAATAATTCTGAGTGCTGATCCTTTGTAACTTGTTTTTCCTTTTTCGAAACTTGTAGAATGTCCCTATTTTGAAATTTTAAGGTGATGTGTTTTGATGCAGATCACTTATAATTCATGATGCTGGACACCTAATGGGCCTATTCAGTTGAGATTCATGTTCTTCACTTTTAGGAATTTTTTTGAAATTTTTTTTTTTTTTGATGTTTTTATCCCTTCATTTTCCTACATTCTGGTTCTCTCTCTTAAAAAAGAAAACTCCTGTTATTAGAACTTCAGCATGAATTATCTAATTTTATTATCTTAATGTTCTAGTTTTCATTTGTTTGTATTTTAAATCTATTTTCTGGAAAAATTTATTCAACATTCTTTGTCAACATTTCTAATTTCAATCCTAATACAATTTCTGCTTTGATGTCTTCAATTTTTTTTTTTAATTTTTTTTTGAAAGTTCTTGGGTTTTTATTTTATTGTTCTGTTTGGGCTTATTTTTTGTTTTCTTTTTTGGGGGGGGGCAATAGCAGTTCTCTAAATGCAGTATCTTCTCTTAACTCTCTCAGGATGTTAATGATCTTTTTGGTGTTTTGTTATATTTTGTTACTGTT
>PVKE010029551.1:0-20174 GCA_004027555.1 Craseonycteris thonglongyai | reverse complement strand
GTTAGAGAGGCGGTCCGAGCAGCCTTGCAGTGATTGGTGCGGGATCGAGTTGGAAAATTCGTTTAGCGGCATATCGAGATGTTTTTCGGGATATACTCGGCGTATAAGACGACCCCCGATTTTCGGTTGACTTTTTTTTGTTTCAAAAGTCGTCTTATACGCCGGAAAATACGGTAATAAGTTTTTAAAGAAACTGTCTAAAAACTAATTATCTAGTTTTTAATAGAATTGTTTTTAGTTTTCATTTTAGATTCTTCTCAGCAATGTGAAGTGATCCAGTTTTTTGTTTATTTGTTTGGGTATTTTTTTTGCATTCCTACCACCATTTAGTGCTGTCATGACTTATTATTTTATCCATTTTAATAGATGTGTGATGTATTCTATCATGGTGTTAATTTACATTATCCTAAAGGTTCATGGTGTTGAGTATTGTGCTTGTTTTCCATCCTCATAGTATTTTCTTTGGTGAAATATCTCATCAAGTAACTTATGCAATTTTAAATTGGATTATTTGGTTTCTTGCTGTGAATTTGGGGAGTTCCTTATATATTTTGGATATAAGGGCTGTGTTGGATTTGAGGTTTGCAAATATTTTATCCCATTTTATAGCTTTTCCTTTCATTCTCTTAACATTTTCTTTTATAGAAAAAAATTTTAAGTTTTAAAATCTAATTTATCACGTTTTCTTTTGGGGATCATGATTTTGCTGAACATCTAAAAATTCTTTGCTTAGGCCTAGATCCTGAAGATTTTCTCACATTTTTTTCTAAAATTTTTATAATTTTAGGCTTTATATTGAAATCCGTGATCAATTTTGAATTAAATTTTTTGTATTAAATTTATTGGGGTAACATTGGTTGGTGAAAATTACATAGGTCCCAGGTATACATGAATTAATTTTTGTATAAGGTGTGAGACTTAGGTTGAGGTTTATTTATTATTACTGTTGTTGTTGTTGTTGTTGTTATTATTATTGTTTTGCCAGTGGATATTCATTTGCTCCAACACTATTTACTGAGTCTATCTCTTCCCTTTGAAATGTTTCCTTCATAGGCTTTCTCTTGCAACTCCGCCAAAAATAAATTTGGCAGATTTGTGTAGATTTATTTATAGGTTTTCTATTCTTTTCTAGTGATCTTTAAATTTATCCCTCCACTGATATCAAACAATCTTGATTACTCTAGCTCTATAGTAAGTCTTGAAATTACGTAGACTGATTCCTCCTCTTTTATTCTTCTTTTTCCATTTTTTCCCCTTAACTATTCTTGTTCCTTTGTTTTTCTATATACAATGGACTATTACTAGGCCATAAAAAATGAATGAAATGTTACCATTTGTGACAACATGATTGGACCTGGAAGGTATTATATTAAATAAGTCAGAGGAAGACAAATGCCATATGCTCTTACCTATATGTGGTTTTTAAAGAACAAAATTAATTTACGAATCAGTGTAACCCTAATAAATATAACAATAAACACAAAAGCAATACAGAAATAGAGTCATAGATGCAGGCAACAAGCTGATGTTTGTCAGATGGGAGAGGAGTGTGGGGGCAGAGTGAAGAAGTTGAAGGGAAAAAAAGTACAAATTGGTCATGGGGATCTAAAGTACAGCATAAGAAATGTAGTCAATAATATGGCAATAACTATTTGTAGTGCCAGGTGATTACTAGACTAATCAGAGGGATCACTTCAAAAATTATAAAATGTTTAACCACTATGTTGTACACCTGAAACTAATATAAGATAATATTGAATGTAAACTAACATTGCAAAAATTTTAAAAGGGAACAATATAAATAAACATAATCATGCCTATCTCTATAAAACCAGAAACATCCTGATGAGATTCTGATAGTATTTGCATTAAATCTGTTCATCAGTTTGGTGAGATATACTGAGTCTTTTAGTCAATGAGATTGTATATCTCCCTTTATTTAGAAATCCTTTGATTTCCTTCATCATTGCTGTATAGTTTTCAGTATTTAGGTCCTATACTTGTTTTCTAGACTTATATCTAAGTATTTAGTTTTCTTGTTTGTTAGTTTGTTTGTTTTTTAGCAATTGTAGAGGTGCTTTTAATTCTGTGTCCACATGTTCATTGGTGATATAGAGAGATCCAGTTATTTTTGACTTATAGCCCAAGACCTTGATGAGCTCATTTATTACTTCTAGGAGTTATTATTATTATTATTATTATTATTTTTAGAAATAGATTCCTTAGAATTTTTTTTGTGTGTAGATAATCATGTCATCTAGATAGGAATAGTTTTATTCTCTCTTTCTGATCTGTATTATTTTAACTTTTTTTTAATTGCCTTATTGCACAGCCTAGAATTTACAGCACTGTGTTGAATAAGAGTGATTAGATTGGGCATCCTTGTCTTTTTTCCAACCTTAAGTGGAAAACACTCAGTTTTTACCAGTAAATATGATGTCACCTGTAAGTTTTCTGTAGATGCTCTTTATGTTTTTTCCTCCTATTTTTTTAGAGTGTCTATCATGAATAGATATTAAATTTTGTTAAATGCCTTTTTTGTATCAAGTAATATGAACAAATGTTTGTTCTTTAGCATTCTAATGTGGTGGCATTACATTGACTTTTTGAATATTGAATCAGCCTTGCAGTTCTGGAATAAACCCTTTTTGTTACAATGTGCAATTATTTTATATATATTATTTTTATATATATTGCTTATTTCTATTTACTAATTTTTTATATAAGTAATTTTTAATTTTTCAATTACATTTGATATACAATATTAATTTCAGGTGTACAACATAGTGATGAGACATTTATATTAATATAACTTAAGTTCTCATTCTGATAAATCCGGTTCCCATCTGTTTCATGTCTCTGATTCATCTAGTTTGGTTATTCCTTCTATTTCATTCTTCATTTCAGTTATTGTATTCTTTCTTTCTTTGTTTTTTTTTTATTGTTAAATTTATTAGAGTTACATTGGTCATTAATAATCACATAGGTTCCAGGGATGTATTCTTTATTTCTGTCTGGTTCTTTTTTGTGGTTTCTGTGCCCTTCTTTATACTTGCCATCTCTTTGTTGATGTTTTTACTAAGTTCCTTGAGCATCCTTATAACCGTTATTTTGAGATCTGTCTCTGATAGGTGATTTGCCTCCATCTCATTTGATTCTTTTTTTAGAGTTTACATTTGGGAGTTTTAAGTTGGAATTTATTACTTTGTTTTCTCATTTTAATGCCTCTCTGTGTTTGTTTCTATGTATTAGGAAGATCTGCTGTATCTCCCAGTATTGCTGGGTGGGTTATCTTATGTAGAAGGTGCCCTGTGAGCCCTGGCAGAGTCTGCCGGGTCACCTGCACTGGGTGTTCCTGTAGATTCTTGTTTAGTTCCGGCGCTATTCCTGGGTCTTCTCAGCAAAAGTCTCAGATCATACTGAGACCAGTTGCCACCCACTTTGGCCTGTGGACCCTTTCAGTAGTTTTCCAGGAAAGATTGCAATGTAGGTGGGGCTGGCTGCTCACTGGAGAAAATGCCTCTTACACTGGGAGAGTTGGGTGGGAGGGATCCCAGTGAATAGGTGGCGTGGAGCAACAAGCTCACCAGACCAATCAGGTTCAGATTTGACTGTGGGTGGGAAGGTATAATGTAGGAAGAATAGAGCCCACCCACCAGCTGTACTAGGGAAGGAGCCATCTCTGGAAAAGTGGCAACTGTCCTCCAGCCCTTACCCCAGAGCCACACACCTCAGTCTGTCCCCCTAACCTCCAAAGCCCCCGGAGTCACCCACCGTCTGCCTGCCAGAGCACAAGGTGAGTGCTGGGGAGTGACGGAGTCTATGCACGGGCCCTTTAAGAGGATTGTCTGCTTTCCTGTAGACTTCCATCTCACCAGATGGTCAGAATCCCCACTGTCATTCACAGCCAGATGTGGGGCTCCTCTTCTCAGCACTACTACTCTGAACTGGGGGACCTGGTGTGGGGCTGGGCTCCCTTGTTCCTCCGGGGAGAGCCTCTATGGCTGAGAGATATCCCTTCTGATTCTTGCCCACCACACAGCGGTTTGGGGCTAGCCCATTTTGTGTCTCCTCCCCTCCTACTAGGCTTGACACAGTGTCTTCCTTGTTTCCTCCATTATAAATCCATTCAGCTAGACTTCAGACGGTTTTCCAGGTTGTTTGTTCTATAATTTAGTTGTAATTTTAATGTGTTCATGGGATAAAGCAGGCACAGTGTTGACCTACTGTGCCATTTTAGATCTCTCCTTTCTATTTGCTAACTTTTTGATAAGAACTGTTGGATCTATTCATGTTAACACTATGAAAAGATAGTTTCTACGTGTAAGTTCCATATTATATATAGGATCCAGGTATAAAACTATTGGGATAGGTTACATCAGTTGTAATGACAGCTTGGGCTAATGTTGGGACAAGCAATAAGGAGCTTGAGAAAAGCAGACTGACTTGAGAAACATTATTTAAAAATATGATAAAAGTATTGATAAATTGCATATAGGGGTTGAGGAAGAAGAACATGTCAGATATGACTGCTAGACTTTTAGTTTGTACACTGAGTGGCTGGAGATATCTTTCACTGTATTAGAGAACATTAGGGAAATATCAGGTTCTGGAGGAGAGGATGGGTTATGAGTTTATTATTGGACATCATGTATGTAATGTTCCTTTAAAATATCCATAATAAGTACAGATGTCACATAGGCAGTAGGAAGCTCAGAGCAGATACCTGTGTTGACAGTCAGTTGAAGCAGGAATTGAAGCTGTATAGATTTTTGAAATTCCCTGGAGAGCAATTATAGAGTGGAAGAGATTGGGGCCAACAGTTAATGGTGTTTAGATGTAGAAAAGCCTGCAAAATAGACAGAGAAACAAATGGCCAAATAGGAATTAAACCAAGGCACTGCGGCATTATAGAAGGTAAGGGTAGGATTGTGGGAAGTATTAGCAAAAAGAAAAGGAGTTGTCAACAATATAAAATAATCCTTAGAAGAGAGGGGAGATGAGGACGAAGCCATCCATTGGATTTCGTGAGAGGGAGGCCACTAGTGAATTTAATGCAGGTTCTTTTGGTGGAGTGAGGGGGTGAGTGGGAGGGAAGGAAGTAGAAACAGTGAATATTGAAAACTGTTTCAGAGTTTGGGCTGTGAAGGGGAGGAGCTAGGCAGAACAGTAACTGGATGAGGAGATGGGAGTCTAGGAGATATCTTTTCTTTTTAAGGTAGAAAATGCTATGTGTGTTTATGTGTTGCTATATTGGGCTTTTTTTTGGTAAGTTTGCACTTCTGGAAGGTTATAGAAGTTTTAGAAAATGCCATCCACTCTTTTACAGGCAAAACAGAAAAGGTAAATCATCCCATGGAACAGGGGACAATGGAGTCTGTAGAATTCCAATCAGAGATCCAAACACAAGAATGGGCTCTTATAAGTGGGGTCTGGAGGTGGCAGCTGTCAGACCCACTCAGTTAGAGAGCCAGCCCTGCTTCCGGCGACTCAGCCTGGCTTCCCGGGCTCTTCTTTTGTTTGGTTTTGGCTGTCTGGGATAACCTTCCCTCATAGCTCACAACCTCAAGGTGATATATGTCTAGTCTTTTACAAGATTTTTCAGTTATGCTGTATGAATTCTGTCTCTTCCTGTATGGATAGTTAATACAAAATAAACTATATTTTTCTCCAAATATATCTATTTCTATATGTATTCCAGACACAAATGATAGTATTTTTCCAAGTTCTTAGCTTGGCTCATTTTCACAGTTTAATTAAAGCAGATAGGTCCCATTTTCTGATCCAACTAATGTATTATAAATACATATGTCCAAGTTCTGTATTAAATGCTGGTGAAAGAGATGTGTAAGGCAAAGACTATGCTCTCCAAAGCTTATTATATTTTGCAAGAGGAGACCCTTATAAAACTGTGTTGAGTGCTATGAAAGAGCTATGCCCAGAGTCTATGAGAATTCAAAGTACAGCCACATGCCCCAGCCCAACCCACTGTTGGAAGGCTCAATAGGCTGTGGTAGGAGAGAGAGCCAAGTACAAAGTGAGAACATACAAAGTACCAAGTAAACTTTAAGGTGTTAGGTGCAAATAATGAGAACAGAAATTGGTACACATAGCAACATTGGAGACATGGCTGGACAGGAGAGCAAAGACCAAACTACAGAGAATATTGGATGCTTTTTTTTTTTTTTTTTAAAGAAAATTGAGGTTAACTGCTATATATAATTGTTGAAGGAAGATTACCAGGTTTATAGTTATGGTTAGAAGTTACTGATATCAGATATTCTAACTTTTTCCCAAGTTTTGATGCCAAAGGTATCAAAAGTCCTGTTTTGAGCATTGTTTTCTTTTTGGGTTCTGGGCCTCTATGAGGATCTTGGTTTTAGGAGGTGACATTCTTGTCTGGTGTGAAAGCTGTCTCATGCTGTCCTTAAGAAATGATAGTGAGGTAGGGGAAGCTGGGATGGCTCGGTGGGTTAAATGCTCGCTTTGCAGCCCTGGAGCCTGAGGGTTGAATCCCAGCTCTGGCCCATGCAGACTCACATGCTGAACTGGGGTGTGCCCCCAGTTCAGTTCTTGCTGGGGCCTATGTGAGAGGCTCCTGGCCCAGTTCCTGCCCTGCACAGCCCCGTGCCCTGCACAGCCCCGTGCCCACCTGTGGGGTGAAACTCTATGGAGAACGAATGCTGTCAACTGTGGAGACTGCTCTGGGCCCTCCCCCTTCTCTCTGTCTCTCTGTCAAAAAACAAAACAAACAAACAAACAAACAAAATGACAGTGAGGGTCTGCTTTAGGATGAAATAGTGATAGGCCTATAGGGGGAGGAATGTCTCAATATTTCAAGTTTCAGAAAGAACCCTCATAAAGGCAAGAGTTCCCAAAGGTTTTATGGTTAGCAGATGGGCTTTGTTCTTGTGAAGACTGCCACCAGGCCTCTATTAACTTCTGCTTAGGCTCTAGATTATGCTAGTTTTTGCCGGCTCTACCCTATGTCTTATGATATTAACATTCCATATGAGGTATGCTGTTATATAAAATTTGAAATAACTGTCAGATTTTTAGGAATAAATTTTTTTATTTTGGCCTTGACTATTACAGTTGACTACTTGATATGATGTCAAGCTTTATAGCCTGTTGATTAAATATTTAGAATTTATTTTTATTTTCTTTTTAAGTCAATCAACTTTCTTTTTTTTTTTTTAGCAGTTTTAGATTCCCAGAATTGAGAAGACAGTTCAGAGTTCCATATACCTTCTTCGTCACAGTTTCCTCTATTATTTTACTTTAATTTTTCCTCTATTATTAGCATCATGCATTTGTGTGATTTATTTGTTACAATTAATAAACCAATATTAGTATTATTATCAACTAAAAGTCATAGTTTACATTAAGATTCACTCTTTGTGTTGTATAGATTTATGGGTTTTGACAAATGCACGTCCTGTATCTATCCTTACACTACATTTTCTTTTGTAATTTAAATTTTTTTTTAATTAATTTATTTTGTAATTAACTGTTAAATTTATTGAGGGGACATTGGTTGGTAAAAATCACACAGGTTCCAAGTGTACAATTCTATATTACACCGTCTATGTATTGCATTATGTGCTACCTCCCAGAGTCACTGTTCTTTCTATCACCATATGTTTGATGTTCTCTTCCTCCTTCCCCACCCTTCTCCCAGGTAACCACTAAACTATTGACTATGTTCATGAGTTTTTACACTATCTTATAGAATTGTTTCACTGCACTAAAAATCCTGTACGTCAACTATTTATTCCTCCCTCTTGTATCAAACTCCTGACAATTATTGGTATTTTTAATGTCTCTGTAGTTTTTTCTTTTATAGACTGTCATATAATTATATAGTGTGTAGCCTTTACAGATTAGCTTTGATCACTTAGCAACATGAATTTAAATTTCCTCCGTGTCGTCTCATTACTTTATAGCTTTTTATCACTGAATAATATTGTATTATATGGAGTACAGTTTTCATATTCACTTACCTACTGAAGAATGGCATGGTTGCTTTCAGTTTGGGGGAATTATAAATAAAATTACCATCAATATTCTTGGGCAGGTTTTTGTAGACATAGTTTTCAATTCAATTGGATAAATACTTAGGAATAATGCAATGGCTGGATCATTTGGTAAAACTGCTGATCTTTGTAAGAAACCAGCTGAGCTACCATTTTGCATCCCCATCAGCAGTGAATAAGAGTTCCTATCACTCTGATCCTCTCCAGCACTTGGTGCTTGTCCCTTTTATTTGTTTGTTTGGCTTCCCCCCCGCCCCTCTGCCCCCCCCCCCGCCTCCAAGGACAAAACATGAGTGTCATTAATAATTTAGTATTGCTTAAGTCCAAATTTGTATAAAAGTCTGATCTCATTTATTCTTTTTTTCACTCATTTAACACATAATACAAGACTGAGTATTCTAACTGCCCAATCTTTTTAGGTATTCTAGAACCTTAAATCTTTAAAAATATTTTTCACTTATAGTATAATATTATATTATTCAGTATAATTTTATATTAGTTTCAGGTGTACAGCATAGTAGTTAGACATTTATGTAATTTAAGAAGTGATCCCCCTGATTAGTCTAGTACCTGCCTGCCACTACACATAGTGTTGAAACATTGATGACTATATTCCCTATGCTGTACTGTACAACCCTGTGACTATTTTGTAACTCCCAATTTGTACTACTTGATTCCTTCGTCTTTTTTATCCAGTCCTCTAAACCCCTCTCATCTAGTAACCACCAGTTTGTTCTCTGTATCCACGAGTCTGTTTCTGCTTTTATTATTATTGTTGTGGTTTATTTTGTTCTTTAGATTCCACATATAAGTGAGATCATATGGTATTTTTTATTCTCTGTCTGACTTATTTCACTTAGCATAATACCCTTTATGTCTATCCATGTTGTTGCAAATGGTAAGATTTCATACTTTTTATGGCTAAGTAATATTCCATTGTGTATGTGTACCACCTCTTCTTTATCCAGTTGTCTGCTGATGGGCACTTAGGCACTTAGGTTGATTCTGTATCTTGGCTATTGTAAATGATGCTGTAATGAACATACAGACGCATATATCTTTTTGAATTACTGTTTTGGATTTCTTTGGATAAATACCCGTGAGTGGAATTACTGGGTCATAAGGTAGTTCAATTTTTAGTTATTTGAGGTACCTACATGCTGTTTTTCTATAATGGCTGCACCATTTTAAAATCTCACCAACAGTACATGAGGGTTTCCTTTTCTTCACATCCTTGCCAGCAATTGTTGTTTGTTGATTTATTGAAGATGAACATTCTGGCTGTTGTTAGGTGGCATCTCATTATGGTTTTCATTTGCATTTCATACATCTATTGTCCATCTGTATGTCCTGTTTGGAGAATGTCTATTCAGGTCCTCTGCCCATTATTTAATTGGAATGTTAATTTTTTTGGTATTGAATTGTATGAATTTTTTTTTAATACATTTTGGATATTAGCTCCTTATCAGATGTATCAGTGGCAAATATTTCTCCAAATTGGTAGGTTTTCTTTTTATTTTTTTGATGGTTTCCTTTTCTGTGGGAAAACTTTTTAGTTTGATGTAGTCCCATTTGTTTATTTTTTCTTTGGTTCCCTTGACTGAGGAGATACATCAGAAAAAAATATTACTAAGAGCAATGTCAGAGAGTTTACTGCCTATCTTACAAAGATCAGCACAGTTTTACCAAATGATCCAGCAATTGCATTCCTAAGTTTTCTTCTAGGAGTTTTATGGTTTTGGATCTTACATGTAAGTCTTTAATACATTTTGAGTTTATTCTTGTATATGAGTAAGAAGGTAATCCAGTTTGATTTTTTTTGTGTCTATCTGTTCAATTTTCTCAAATCTTTTTTATCAAATAGACTGTCCCTACCCCACTGTGTATTCTTGCCTCTTTTGCCAAAGATTAAATGACCATGTAGGCATGGGTTTATTCCTGGGCTCTATTCTCTTCTATTGATCTATGTGTCGGTTTCTATGCCAATACTATCTGTTTTTATTACTATGGCTTTCTAGTATAGTTTGACATCAGATATCACAAATTTTGCAAGAACAAAGCTATTCAGGATATTTTTTTATGATTCCATATACATTTTAGGATTATTTGTTCTAGTTCTGTGAAAAATGCTATTGATATTTTGGTAGAGGTTACACTGAATCTATAGATTGCTTTTGGGTGATATGGATGTTTTAACTATGTTAATTCTTATTATCTCTGAGCAGGGTTTTTACTTCCATTTATTTGTATCTTCTTCACTTTTTTCAATGTCATAATTTTCTGAGTACAGGTCTATTACCTCTTTGATTAAATTTATTTCTAGGTATTTTATTATTTTTAGATGCAATTATAAATGAGAGTATTTTTTAATTTCTCTTTCTGATAGTTCATTATTGATGTATAAAAATGCAACCAATTTATTTAAAGTAATTTTGTATCCTGGTACTTTACTGAACTCATTCATCAGTTCTAATAGTTTTAGATGGAATCTTTGCAGTTCTCTATGTAAAGTATCATATGTCTGAAAATAATGACAGTTTATTTCTTTCTTTCCAATTTGAATGCCTTTTATTTCTTTTTTCTTTTATGATTGCTGTGGCTAGGACTTCCATTATTCTGTTGAATAGAAGTAGTGAAAGTGAACATTCTTGACTTGTTCCTAATTCTAATGAAAATGCTTTTTTTCTCATTGACTATGATGTTAGCTGTGGATTTGTTACATATGGCCTTTATTATGTCGAGATATGTTTCCTTCCTTCCCACATTGCTGAGAGTTTTTAGCATAAATAAATGCTCAGTTTTGTCAAATGTTTTTTCTGCATTTATTGATATCATATGATTTTTTTCTTTCATTTTGTTTATTTGGTGTGTTAAGGATATTGAATCTTGCATCTCCAGAATAAATCTGACTTGATCATGATGTATGATTTTTTTAATGTAATTTATTATTACTTTTTTCCATAGGAGTTATATTCACATTATTTTATATTAGTTTTAGGTGTAGATCCCAGTGGTCATACATCCACATAATTTATAAAGTGATCCCTCCGATCAATCCAATATCCACCTGACACTGTACATAGTTATTACAATATTAATGACTATATTTACAATGCTAGACTTTACATTCGGTGATTGTTCTGTAACTGCCAATTTGTATTCCTAATCCCTTCTCCTTTTTCACCCAGCCTTCCAACCCCTTTCTTATCTGCCAGCCATCAGTTTGTTTTCTGTGTCTATGAGACTGTTCCTCTTTTATTTGTTTGTATATTTTGTTCTTTAGATTCCATACATAAGTGAGCTTAAACAGGGAAAGATAAATATTTAGAAATTTTTAGATTACAGGTTATTATTATTTTTTTGAAACTAATAGAATGTCTCCAGTTTTTTTCTAGATCTTCAAAACTTTCATAGGCTTTCAACAATAAGCCTATAGTTCTGAAAGAATAAAATGGGTTTGTATACCAGGGATCATGAGACCCATTGGTACACAAGAAAACAAAAAAGGGATTGCAGTAAGGATCTTTCAAGGCTCCATAATTATATGTGCATAGCCAGAACCAAAGTCTAGTTTTATATTTGTCATTCAATATTTCTTTAACTAGAAAGTCATATACTTAGAGACCCTTTAGAAAGCAAGTACTTTCTGAAATATATTTCAGCGTCCCTTAGAAAATATAAACAACATCTTTTTTTTCCCCTTAAGTATACATCCAAATTTCTTGAGACTTTTTACTATTTCAAAGTTTAGGGAAGGGACAGTATAGATAAAATGCTTTCTCCATAGGCTAGATTCAAGGTTTACATTAATTATGGCTGTTGATTATTCTTCAGCCTCTAGAGAATAGTGTTTAAAAGGTCCTTGGCCTTATGACATTGAAATTTAGTGTGTGATAAACCCTTAGTAGATCTTTACATGGTACTTATATAGAACTTCATTATGAAACTTCTAGCTACACCAAATTTATTAGTAATTACCTGCTTAATACATAAGTTAAGGCACAGCCTTTGCCAAACCCATGTTAATGATAAAATATATGAAATGAGGAGAGGTGGGTCACTGATTGTGATCTGTCAACACCTGTAGACAAAACTAATTCTTTCTTACAAACCCCCATTATTCATCTATTCCTGAGAAATGTGTAGCATTTGGTTTTCCTATTCATTTTTCAACCACACTCTCTTGTTTGACCTGTTTTCTTATCAGACTCTCTTTCTCTCCCCACCACTTTTTCAAGGGGTTAAGGCCTTTTTTTTAATTTTTTTTTATCAATTATTATTTCCATATAAATGGTTGCTTTGGCCTCATCGGCCTTGTTTCTACATGAATAGTTGGATTATCACAAATTTAATTTTTCTTTCTCAGGCACAGTTGAATAGCTGAGTGCCATCTAAGGTAGGATTACTTTATCTGTGCTTGAATCTTCTTGCTTGATAATATGTGTTTTGTCCAATTTTACTGGAAAGAGTCCAAGATTTGGAGCCAGTATCCCATTAGAGGACATTTTTCAGATTACCATTACTAGAAGAATAATGAATGATGAGCTTCTTAAACTCACTGTGTCTCTATTTCCTTACATATAAGGGATGAGGATGCATTCTTATTTACTTTATAAGATCATTGTGAAACTCAAACAAGGTAATAGTTTTGAAAGTGCTTCATAAATTATAAAAGGTTATAAGGTATATATTTTTGGAAAAGTATTTTCAAAGTACCATTATCAATTGTGTTGTGTTTTGGAAAGGGTCAATTAAATCATTATTCTTTTAGATTTTTTAGTTTAAGTAAACTCTTTATTTGTATACTTTTGTGTCTTCTTTCCTCTATTTTTTGAATTATGCTAATTTCACAAATATTTGGGCTCTTTTATAGGAGTTGAGTCCCCATTTATGAGGCACTAAGTGTGGGGGACAGCAAACATTCATCAACCCACAAGTGTTTGACCTTTCAGCAATTTTTAGCAAAAGAAAAATGAAGGCAAAAAGAAAAAAATAAGAGAGAGAGACAGTGGATTTATTATTACGTGTATAATACTATATCGCTATATGCATAAATTTCACAAAGAAGATGGCAGACAAATATGACAGTTCTTGCTCTAAAAGGGAACATACCTCAAAGAGGAGAGGTGTTTTAAAATTCTAAGAGTCTGGGAACTACATTCAAAGAACCGAATCCCAAATCTAGCTGACTGTTTTTGCAAATAAAAGGTTTAGGATGTGAGGGCGATATGGCTGCAACATCGGTCACCCCATTGATCACCAGGGTTGATTCGTCTGATCTGGCTGGCTAGGTGGGTGCCCCCTTCCTCCGTCACCACTCCGTGTGCATCCCTCATGAAGCTACATGCTCGGTCGAGGAGGATGACCTTCCCCGATAGAGAGAACCATTCTTCCCTCAAGGGTATAGGAGTGGCGGCGCTCCCCTGCTAGAACCTCCAAACTATCAAGAAAAGGTTTAGACTCGCAGGGTTGGCGAACCTTTTGGTGAATGAGTGCCAAAGTTTATGAAATAAGAGTATACTCGCTCGACTCGCGTGCCAACCCATCGAGTGAGATAGAGGTATCGATTATTTTTATGTCTGTAAGAGGCATAGTATGTTTTTATAACAAAAAAAACAATAATTCTGCATGCCGAAATAATTGCTCCACATGCAACTTTGGGCACGTGTGCCACAGATTCGCCACCCCCGGGAGGAATGTAGTTGCACTGTTTGTTTATTTTAACACTAAAAAACAAAATTACAATGACTCAGCTGCATTGTTGAGACAGATAATATGGTGCACAAAGGTGAAAATAATCATAATCTTGCCCTTTATGGAAAAAAGTGTGCTGACTCCTGCTTTATCCTTTTTATTTTAAGTCAATAATTGGTCTAAATAATTGGTCTATGAAGTATTTGTTAGTGCTTAAAAACATCACATACTATGTTTTCTTTATGTTTAATGGTTTAAAATATCTCAACTAACATTAAATATGCATTGAATGTTGCATTATTTGAACTAGAATAAAAGGATCCAGATGAACATAAATTAACAAATACCATGATTTCTAAGGAGACGGGGCATAAGTGTATCAATTAGGATACTTTCAGCAATGGAAAGCTCAGCTCAAATTGGATTTGAAAACAGGAAAAAAAATTATCTCACATAACAAGAGGTTCAGAAAAGTAGGTTTCCTGCATTGGTTGAATCAGAAGCTCAAAGGAATCATTAAGGGTGACTTACTATCACCCTTTTTTCCTTGTCTTCTCTGTGCAGAAGGCTATGGCCTCAGGCTGGCTTCTCTCTTGGTCTCCAGTAGGTTGCCTGCAGCAGTTCAGGCAAAATGACCACTTCTAGTGGGAGACAGAGTGACAAAGGGAGTGAGACCACTTCTTCAGTCTGATTGAACCATTTTAGATCCCCTGTCCATGCCCAGATCAGCTATTGTAATGAGGGAAATATCGTGTGCCAGTAGGCTTAAACTAATCAGGACACAGCCATTGGAGTAAGTGGAGTCAGCTTCTAATGAATTAAATTAAGGACAGGGGGATATTTGAATAAGATTAGAATTCTGATCAAAAAGAAAGAGGATGCACAGGTGTTGGATAAGTAGCCAATGATACATTCTACATAGGTCATTTTAATTGGGTTAGTGGGGAATGGGGAAGGATCCCAGCTTGGAATTCTTACAGACTGGATGGGAAATCCAAACGGAAATGAATGGAAAATGAGAGATGGGTGCTCTGTCTAAAAGCAAAATTTTCTTTCTTGTCTACAGAGGGTCAGGCTTAGACCTTAACATTGATTAATATTAGAAAATTTGCAAGATTATTGCTATTCCAAGTGGAAATTAATAATACATTTGTATCTTAAGTCCTTTGGGTGCCTTTCTAAAAATAAGTAAAATTATAATTTAAAAGGTCAGGGATAACTCAATAAATTTTTTAGCTGGCAACATACCAGAGTATTTCCTTTACTGCATTTTTATCTTGGAAAAAAATGAATACATAAAAACATTTTATAATAACACAAATCCTTTGACTTTGGCTTGAAGAAAGTCACTAACTCTGTCTGGCATTTGATAAAAATAGGTCTTTTTAAAAATAATATGAAATGTATTCTCTGTATCATTTACCTAATTATAAATGCAGATGCACTATAAAAGGCCATAAGAAGTCTATATCCATGTGTAACTTCAAGGAAGGTCTTCTTTATTTTAACCAAATTTCATCTATACTATCAATTCTTAAACTCTAGTGTGTATCATAGTTACCTGGAGGGCTTGTTAAAACACAGATTTTTAGGTTCTCACGCCGGATTTCCTCATTCACTAGATCTCAGGGGTGGATGTGGGTGGGAGGGGGTGAGAATTGTATTTCTCACAACTTCCCAGGTAATGCTGTTTATGCTGATGAATGACCACGGTTACAGAACTAGAGAAAAGGGAATACAGATGCAATAGCAATTTTTGAAGGAATAAGTCTGGATGCTTTATAAGTGTAGTCAATTGAACATATGCCTTGCTCATAAAAAGTTTTCTCTTCTTCATTTATTTTTTTCACAAGTTAACTTTATGAAGAGCTTGCTGCAGGAATGGCAATGTGTAAGCCACTATAAATGCCATATATTTAAAAATTATAGTGTAATCTCACTGGTAGTTTTTGCTACTATGGCCATTTTACAAATGAGCACATTTAGAAAGTGAACTAAATTACCTAAATTCACATCTCTAATAACTGGCTGACCTGAGATTCAAAAGGCTGTAGTTTCCAGTTTCCAAGTTCTTAACTAAAAAATACCTCCATATGCCAGTAGGTTGAACGTCTAAGAAGTAATGTCACCTCTGGGAGACACCTGTGATATTTTTTTTAAGAGTATTTATGGCAAAGATAACCTCTTACATAAACCATGTTTTCTTCTTCCTTTCAAGGAGATTTTCTATTTCTAACTGGCCAGTTCTGTGCTCGGCCTTGGGTCAGCCTGCTCTGTTGGCTTTGGCTCTCCTACTTCCTCTGGTCCATACAGGAGAATTGTATCCATGTCATTTCTCTTGTTTAATACAGATAAATGTGGGGTTTTTTTGTTTGTTTGTTTATCAGGTAAGACTGGAGATAGGCAAATAATGGCCAGTGGACCAAATCCAGCTTGCTGTGCTTCTTATAGACACAGTTAAGAATAGACAAGTTAAGAATGGCTTTACATTTTGAAATGGTTGAGAAGAAAAAAACAAATTGTGTGATATTTTATGACATGTGAAAATTATATAAAATTAAAATTTCAGTATCCATAAATTAAGTTTTGTTGGAACATAACCAGACTCATTCATTTACATATTGTCTAGGACAATTTGTTCTACAACAGCAGGGTTGACTGGATGGAGAGCATATGGCCCCCAAACCTAAAATATTTACTCTCTAGACCTTTATAGAAAAGTTTGCCAGCACACTTACTGATAACTATGTTTTTCACATACTGTGCTAGGAATACAAACAGGTGTAAGATGTTACCCTCAAGAAACTTAAGTGTGGATCCTCACTGATTTTGAAATTAATAACAGGACTTAATTTTAAATTGTAACTCTGATTTCCTTTGCTGACACTTTCTTTCTTCAATTTTTGACCCCATGTATTAAGAGAGAGATTGATAAACATGAGTTACTCAGACAAGGAAATACCTGCTGTCTAGGAATCTGGAAGACTACATGTTATGAGGGATGTATGAAGCCATTTGTTGTGCTTACTTACGGTGTTTCAGGCACTTCCTAAATTGCATGCTTTAATTCTCACAACAGTGTTAAGAAAAAAGGTATTCTCATTTCATACATTGTAAATTAGAAAACTGAGGCTTAGATTTGCCCAGTGTTACAGCTAATATGAAAAGGTACTAAAAATTGAGCCCAGATAGTCTACCTGCAGAGTCTGCATTCTTAACTAGCTACAAGAGGAAAAAATTTAAGAGGGTACATGAGAGTTATTTTTAAATGTTTGGGAGGATATTATGATGAAAAATGAGGGATCATATTTTGAATAAATCCAAAGGGTGAAAGCTGTAATAAGGTAACATTTAACAACAACAACAGCAACAATACTCAATAGATCTACTTATTAAAAACAATAGGTTATCTTCTGAGGCAGGTAGCTAACACCTTCGGTTAATGCAGATGTTCAAGCTACGAGTCGATACCAGGTATACCTGTTTGGGGTAGAGAAGTTAGATCATGTAACTTTAAAAAATTCTCTTTTGGGCTACTGAAGAAAGCTTTCTAGCTATGATGGAATCAATGTAAATCACCACCCAGCAAAAAAGGACTCATCAAGGAAAGGAAACTTGGAAACCGTTTGCAAGGGAGCAACCACTCCTTTGAAAACTGTCTTAAAAAATGTGTTGTTGTATGATGTTAATGGCTTGTTCTCTGCCTTTATTAGAACATTGGGAAAAGTAGATTAAAAGATTCAGTTTTCTGTAGGAAAAACTATATTACTATAAAAACCTAAAATTACTTCTTGAGACCACCCAAGTAACCATGGCACCTCAGAAATCTTGTGGTCTCTTCAATGAAGATCTATTGCATTCATTTCATAATGTAGTGACTTATTTTGTAAGAAGCACAGGTAAAGAGGCCTTTATGAGATGATTGATTTGGAGGTGATAAGGATTTAAAACTCTTCTGTGTGTATGTATCATTTGAACTATGTATGCGTTTCCCTACCCTGAAGTCTACAGAACCAGAATCCATATTTTACTCATTAGCACCAGGTAGCAAGAAATACTTTTTCTTCCTCACACATATTTATTTTTAGTGTTTGTCTGAGCTACTACATACTGAGAAGCTAAGTGCCTTAGAAATAAAAATTCTTCCTTGGCTCTTTGGGAACTTTTTTTTTTTCTTTAGTAGATATTCCCTCCTACATGCTTCCTTTAGTGTCTTGCCTATATTTTCTCACAAAGCCAAAAGTTTTTTAAACTTCCTTTAACTTATTCAGTACAACAGAAAAAAAAAATTAACAGTAGAAATTATAATTTGTAGTATTAGGTTGATTTTGAAGTTTTTCTCTAGGATATTTCACATAACTTCAGGGTCTTCCACACCATCAAAGAATTGCTGTTTTAAAATAATACAATAAGGGAAAGTAATTTGAGAGTAATTTTAATTTTTATTTCTCTCTGTACACAAATAAATGTATTTTTGACATTTGAAAAATCTTGGCCATTGTTCTTCAGTAAAGATCTCACTTGTCTGAAGTTGAACTTGAGGGGAAAGGGGCCCATTTTATTCTGTGTTCTATAAACTTTGAGTTCTACAATGCTTATTTCTCCACAGTACTTTTAATCTTAACATAAAATCTAAACTCCAGCTTTTATTTTCATGATTCAAATGGATTCATGAATTCTATATAAATCCTACAGCAGATTTTTAATGTATCATCCTACTGTTTTATTCTTACCTCTATATCTCCTTTATGAGAAATATGACATATCTAACTTGATTGTTTACTGTTTGCTAAGCCTATCTCAAGCTTTCTAGCTGTAGGCTTTTGTTGATTTTCTTTCTCCTTTTAAAGTTACAGAAGGACAATTTTTTATGTTTGTTTTTTTTTTAAAGATTTATTTTATTGATTTTAACAGACAGAGAGAAGGGGAAGGGCCCAGAGCAGTCTCCATAGTTGACAACATTAGTTTTCCATATAGTTTCACTCCATAGGTGGGCATGGGGCTGCGCAGGTCAGGAACTGGGCCAGGAGCCTCCTGCCTAGGCCCCGGCAAGAACTGAACTGGGGGCACATCCCAGTTCAGCATGTGGGTCCACATGGGCTGGGGCCGGGATTTGATCTTCAGTCCCGGGGCTTCAAAGCGAGCACTTAACCCACTGAGCCATCCCAGCTTTCCCAAGGACAGGTTTTTACTACATGTTTTATTTTATGTGAAAAATGGCAAACACTGGGAATAAACAACAAATTTCTCAAAAATAGTTTCATCTTTGTATCTATCATGAAGGTACCGGTACATGCCTTCAATTCAAAATTAGTTCATCTTCCAGTTCCAAGATCCCTAATAGATGGTTAACCCCTGTGGAAAGAAAGTAAAAATTCTTCCTATCCCAAGAAGTTTAAATTTTAGTGACATGCAAGCTCCATAAACATTGGATATGCAGGAAATGTTGAAATGGTTTACTCTCTGGCACAGTTGGTACATTTCTGGAGAGGTTGGATGGTCTCTGTTCGACATCCCCAAATATATTTTCCTCCTGTGGTAAATATACCATCATTGATAATTATTATTTTGGTAAATAGCCTCTTTTCCCAGAAGTATTTATTTAGAAACAAATGTGCAAACATGGAAAGGAATATATAGGGGAAGTTAGATGTTTTCCTATCTCAATATCTGGCACAAAGCGAGCACTCAGTAAAAATCTATTCAATTAATAAAGGAGTGAAAGATAGATGAGGTTCTTGAATATCTGAAGAGAACTGGTCTTTAGAGAGAAATGAAGAAGGAGTGGAAAGAGTGTCCAAATGGGCTAGAGAAAGCCCTTGAAGAACTAGTAAGTTTTGTCTTCAATTCGTTTACAGTTATGCCTAATATTGGCTAGATGGGATGGAAAGAGGACATATGAGTATTTCTTACTGGTATATCTGAATCTGGTGAAATACATTTTTCAGCATGACACAAAATGTATTCTTCTATAGACAACCGATTTTCCTAGAATCTTAAGAAAAACAAATAAAAGCTATTTTCTGAGATGACAGTTTCCTCTGGGCTCCTTAGAGAACAAAGAGAAAGTAAACTCCTGCATGGAGTCTCAGATTCTTGAAGCTTGTGTAATGGATGGAGATTTTCAAAGAGATTTTTCTCTGAATTTCTCTATAATGTATTTCTCACATCAAGTATTGGAAGAAAAACAGAGAGGATGAGAGTCTCTGAGATAAGCCATAATTTGGTACTAGGAAACAGATTCACTGGGGTCTCAAATGTAGCATTCCCTGCCCCCTACCTAGACTTCCCTAACCATGGCTGAAGCTATGCCTATGTGTTCACTTTGGAGACTGGAGCAGAAGATGAGAAAACCAAGATGACTAAATGTCACTTCTTTGTTTGATCATGCTGCCTCAATAATCTTAAATAATTGTTATTCATGAACCCAAATTTTATTAAGGC
>PVKE010029550.1:8809-20279 GCA_004027555.1 Craseonycteris thonglongyai | reverse complement strand
ATCATTAACTGTGACATGGTTTCGTTCCACACAGCTGTATGTGGGGCCCCATGGAGTAGAAACCAAACCGGGGGCCTCCCACATGAGAGGTGAGAGCCTTCGCCGCCCTCCTCGTGGTTGCCAGTTGTGCTCCAGTTCAGCATATGGGTTTGCATGGTCTACCTCGTGGTTGCAAGGCAAGTGCTCAACCTGCTGAGCTATCTGGGCATCCTAAGGAATAATATATATTTTTGAAGAGTTGGTGAGAGAATTAAAGACAGTATTTACAACTTGCCCATTGCAGACAAGATCAGATGTGTTCAGGGTGGTACGGTCCTACACTACGAATTGCCCATTCCAGTACCTGCCATTATAGAAGATTGGTAATTGATAACCATGACTACTTTTTACTGGTATCAAGGTGGCCAGGCCAGTGAGGATCTCTCTGTCAGTGGTATAAAATGCCTACAAAAATATGCTGGCATGGGTTAGAGTGATATTCAGAGTGGTACCCAAACACATTCATTCCTTAGGGTTGGGGTGCCACTCACCCCTCTGCTACTCGGTGTTCTTTCTGGCTGATAGAACATACATACAAGGATGTCAAAGAATTGGCAAAATAGAAAAACCAAAAACCAAAACCCAAACGAACAAAAAACCCTGCTAACTTCAGGATGTGGGACTTTCTGGTGAAATCTGCCTGAGAAACAATGATGAATCTAAGGCTGCAACAAAGCTGCTTACCTCCCAATTTTAATTTACACTTGGGGATTTGCAAATTCAGGCATGCCCAGGAAGACAGAGCAAGAAGGCGAGCAAGACAGAGGCTGAGATGAGGCTGATAAGTGTGACTGTGCAAGCATACAGTGCAACCTGAGCCCACTTGTTCAGCTGATTGCGTGGGGCAAGTGTTACCGCGTCTACCCAGCTGAACCATAACCAGGAAGAAGAAAGTAACAGCTGGGGGAGGCACAGCCCTGTATGCTGACTGTATGCTTACTATATAGGAACAAGGTAAAAGGAGTGCTGGCCGTACCCGAGTCCAGAACATGACAAGACAAAGGAGTTGGTGGGACCCGCTTCTTTCCTATTGGCAACCACATACACTGACTAACTGGTGAGGGTTATCATGGGGCTTGGCCCATTTGCTCTCATTTGGAACAACTCTGAAGGGCCACCTGGGTTCCAAAGCTCCCTGAGGGGTCTGCTGAGGCCTTTTGTTGGGAAATGTGTTGTCTCAGCATTACCTCTTCTGGGGCCGTGGCTTTCACTGCCCCCACAGGTGTTGACATTGTGAGCATCCATAATCAGCCACCTTTGTTCCAGGTTTCACTTTATAGTGTGATTCCCAGAGAAAGGGACTGAGGATACCTCTTTCACAAAGCCCTCCCTTACCCATTCCCAGTGAACATGAGGTTTCCTTCCACTGAAATCATCTGGCCCTTTTAGACACCCCTCTGATGAAATTGGTACATATCTATACATACCTTGAGATTGCTATTCATGTGTTGTCTTCCTATTAGACAGCAACTTTCCAAGGAGAGGATCTATGTCTGATCCCTTTCTATATGTTCTCTGGTTCCCAGCCTTACATATGCATATAAAGCAAATATTTGCTGAAATAATTCACTAAGTCTGAGTTGCAATATGAATGATCACCTCAGGGCTATGTTAAGAACTAAATTTTATTTTTGTTTTTGACTGAGAAAGAGACAGAGACACAGAGAAGGGGGAGGGCCCAGAGCAGTCTCCATAGTTGTACATCATTAGTTTCCTACATAGTTTTCATTCCACAGGTGGGCCTGGGTCTGCACAGGAACTGGCTGGGGGCCTCCGCATGGGAAGCACACCCTTGTGAGCCCAGACCCTCCCACATGGGAAGCTCACCTGGGATGGGAGCCAAACTGGGGGTTTCCACATAGGAGGCTCACCACAGTGAGAACCAAACTGAGGGTGCACCTCAGTTCAGCATATGGGTCTGCATGGGCTGGGGCTGGGATTCAATCCTCGATCCTCAGACCCTGGGGCTGCAAGGTGAGCGCTCAATTTGTTGAGGCATCCCAGCTTCCCCAAGAACTAAATTTTAAAGTGTGGTTATGAAGCACCTGGAGAAAGGTAACCTATTTAAGAACAATAGTATGTCTGCACAGATTAAAACTAGGGTTTCAAGCTTAATTACCTCCAGGAGTGAAGAGCTAAAGTAAATAGGGACAGTGTAGCAAATGTAGGAAAATAGGTCATCAGTGAACTGTGTAAATCCTGTGCTGAGTAAAGAGGAGCGAGCTAAGGCTGCTCAAACATGGCAGCCAATTACAGGCAAGAGGGAAGTGGGCTCAGTGTTGTCAAACCCCTCAGTTTCTTTCAAGAGAACCTGAAAACCCAGACCTTAGGTGAATTTTTCTCATCTTTCAAACAGATGCAGGCCAAGCAAACAACGTCTGTGAATTAGATTCAGGCATGGGGGTGAGGGTGGGGGGTGTGTGTGTGTGTGGGCTACAAACCTGCAACTTCTGGGCATGACCTCTTAGATTCGATATACCTGTGTTTTTCTGGGTTGTAGGTATCTGTCCAAAATAGTTAGTTGTATTTCATGAAAGAATGATGAACTGTATTTATTTGGCAGGTCATTTTTTATCCACTGTGTTGTATTTGTATTTTTTCCTGAGAGAACCCAAGAAGAATGGTTATGTGCTGAGCACAGGATTTGGACCATAATTTCCAGAATGTTTTAAGAGTCTTGGAAGAAAGGTGTAATACAGCTATAAGATAATTGTTATCTTTCACTGCATCTTTTTTCACTTTCATGAAAAGCTGATGGAATGAGCTAATAGTCTTGCTATTTATTGAAAATGGCAGCCCGGTCCTTTTGTGCCAGCATTATATTGCATGTGTATTTCAAGGATATGCAAATAGAAAATCCAAATCCTTTCTTCTGCAGTACAGAGAAATACCTCTCTCTTTCCTTCCATTTGATCACTTCTCACATCTGTACAATAAATATGGATTAGGGAGGGCCCAAGCACTAAATTCTTTGTTGTTGTTGCATCTAACTCATAAGAATATTAGTGTGCGTACAAAAAAAGCCTTGTCTGTAAACACACAGTTACTTAAGGGTGATCTTGTAATTGAAGGAGGTGCCATGTGTGAATGTGCGTGCATGTGCATGAGAGAGAGAGAGAGAGAGAGCGAGAGAGCGAGCATGAGTGCATGAGGGAATTATTCAAGCTCAAAAACTAGTGGGTAGGGAGTTGCAACATTCTTTTATGTAAATGATGGGCTATTCAGTGACCTATTGTGCTAAACAGTGGGAAATCCTAGTATCTTGATGGTGGGGAATTCATCTCAAAGAGTTACATTTTGATTGCTAAGGACAGAATTTTAAAGTTAGATTATGATTTATTTAAGTTAAGACATTAGAATGGGGCTAAGAAATGAACCTAAAATAATATATTAATATTTATGATTGAGTCAGCTAAAACTGTCTGTGGAAAATGCGCAGAAAACTCCCAATTTAAGGCATGCTCATATTTTGTACAAAGGAAGAGAAATCACACATATTATGAACTGTTACCATTTAGATGGAGTTAGAGTCTGGCTTAAGAACATTAGTTTTAGGTAGAAGTCAGACATCAGAGGCAAAGGACAAATACGCTTTTCAAAAATTAGTTGTGATTAAGATGTCTTACTTTCAGTAGAGCAAAATTCAACAAAGTAAATTTAATATATCATTATCCAAAGGTGTTTTTAAACTTCTCATCTTGCTCTACAACATAGAGATTTGGTCTTAATCGATGTTCTTTAAAAATCATGTTTTAAATAAATAGTTTAATGGCACTAATTTAAGCAACAGAATTTGAACTTGCATGAATAAAGCTACTG
Organism: Craseonycteris thonglongyai; assembly: GCA_004027555.1. Taxonomy (NCBI): domain Eukaryota; kingdom Metazoa; phylum Chordata; class Mammalia; order Chiroptera; family Craseonycteridae; genus Craseonycteris; species Craseonycteris thonglongyai. Next base: position 16,421 of record PVKE010029550.1, on the reverse strand, counting down.
ACTTGGCTCTAACAAGTGACCATGCTAAATGTTCTCACTTGCTTGATACACAATTTCATTGATTTTGAAGGAGAGAGTTATAAATGTCTATGAAATAAATCTATCACTCTTATTTTTAAGTTGCCTTTTGAAAAGCACCACACATTCTATCTCAATGGGGTTCTGTTGAGTCATGTCCTCTGTTTTAGTAAGCTGGGAACAGGCACCAGGAAAGAATGGAAGCATGTGTTTCAGAGCTGATGAGAAATAGAACCTCTTTGCTTTCAGCAACCTTCCTTTTACGCTGGTCTATGTCCCCTTTTCCTCCGGTGTTTGCAAATAGCATTGCTGACTGAATTGCATTCTCGTGGAAGACAAGCTCTTCTTTCCCATGAATACTTTTCAGCAAACAGGAGCTGAAGATGGGGCTGGGACTACAACAAATTATCAGTGACCAGAGTCCTTGGCCAGTCTTCAGATTTTTATAGCAGTTATAAAGGGGAAGTCGAGGCATTTGGTTTCCAATTTCCAAGTCCCCTGGATTATTCCTGATTAGCCTGTTGTCTTCATGATGTGGCTCTGTCTAAAGACACCGACAATAAGGTTTACTAGACATTTATGTGTAGGCTTTGTGTAGTAGATGTTGACACACACACTGGTAGCAATTACCGCCGTGGATCTCTGTTACAGGTTCCTGAATTCAAGGATCTTTGAAACATGACATTTACTTTGTCCCATCCTCATGACTCTCTTAACCTACCTGGACATTTGTTCAGGCCTTCCCACGAGGAACTATAGCTCTTAGCTCTCATCTGCTAAGAACCTGTCTGACTTATCCTAAGTAACCACTCCGTGTCCTCATCACCCTGCTGAAATACCTTTCCCTAGAATCGGCTCCTCTACACAATGCTTATCACATTTTCTCACCCAAGTTCCCTTACATCAAGAGGAAAGTAAACATACATTTCTAAATAGGATGGGGGAAGAAAAATGAAATGAGGAAACTAACATAAAAATTGATGCCAATGATATCTGAAGATATATCCTAAAGCCTGATTTTTTTTGTAATTGTTGCAATTTATCTTTTAAATTCCCACCACAATTTAACATTCTACCCTACGATAGATGAGGGCTGTTCATAAAAAATCCATCCATTGTCAATACAAGGAGAATGATTACATGGCTGGATGTTTTTCAGACAGCCCTCATATAATGCCAAACTATATATTACAGTAGGTAATTTTAATATTTGACACTAATCATATATACTAATAATTTTAATAAAGAACACATTAATATTTAAATATATTCTTATTGTTTTGATATAAAGTATTTCCCCTAAATTATTTGCCGAGGACATTGTGTTCACTTCATTAAGTGGTTTCTTTTGATTTTCTTGCAGAACCTCCCCAGCCTCCTACCCACCACTGCTCAATATTGGCTCAATATCACCTTAAATGTTTACTCAGATGCCTAGGATTTGACACTTTTTACACAGTTTTTGCTTTTAATGTAACACATCCATTTTATTCCCTCTTTATAAATGTCAAAAAGAAGCAAAAATGTAAAGTTACAATTAGGAGTGTTGTCAAATACAATTTTTCCAAAATTGGCAGACAGAAAAAGGCAGAGAATAAGAACCTTAGAAAAGGTTATTAGAATTGAGCTACTTCATCTTTCTTATAAACTGTATGGAGGTTAGAATTTCCTGCAAAATAAGAATATAAATCTAAAAAATAATAGGATATAGTAAAATCAATATTGATTATTTAGAGTGTGAATGCTTTATGGCAGGCAGTAAAATGTGTTAGGATACTAAGGGGAAAATATGGCTGTAAAAGTGGAATAAATTACTACAGTTTAATCACTTGGTAAATAACTAAAATCCTGTTGCTGGATTTATAGTGCCAGGGAGCAACCTCCTATTAAATAAAGAACATGTTGGTGATTCCGTTCTGATGGATTTTAGAGAAATTGTGCGAGAGCTGTAGCTGTCTTTATAGCTTACCTTTAGTATTTCTCTTCATTATTCTCTCCTGCATGTGAGTCCATTTAAAAATGCCCTGTGTTTGTAAAACCATAAATTCTCATTTAAAGAGAGTTTTTCCGATTCTGCACCTGCATTTATGAACCTTACTTATCTGTGCTACTCATGCTGCTGATTATTTTCATCAAAATCGTTTACGACTCTAGTTTACCTTCCTTCATTACAGCCAGCTTCAGTCAGCCTTTTGGCTTCAAACCCCAGGGGTGTATCTAACTCCAAAGTGTTTTCAGGTGATGGCTCTAGTTATAATTTTGTGCAAGGTGACAAAAATAACAGATCTTCAGATATTTAACATTTCTGGCTTCCTCTGTCATTGGATTAGTACAACATCGATATGAAAAAGTAGAGATACTGGGTTAGCCTTAGGGTGTCTTGTCACAACTATGCATTTCGTAAAGCTAGCTGTAAACATAGACTCCATCAACAAGGAAGGCAATACATTTGCATTATCCTTCTCACCTAAATATTTTTTAACAAGCTTATTCTTTCTTTTTGAGCAATTTTGAAACTTGAAAACTTTTCCTTAACCTTCTTATCAAAATCTATTTCTCCTTTGTCCCATTTTATTTTTATTTTATTAATGGACTAGAAAATAGTGACATAGAGTTTTTAAAGATTTATTTTGATTGTTTTTGACAGAGAGAGAGAGAGACAGAGAAAGACAGAAAGAAGGGGGAGGGCCCAGAGTAGTCTCCATAGGTGCATGTCATTAGTTTTCTACAGTTTCATTCCACAGGTGGGGGTGGGACTGCGCAGGGCAGGAGCTGACCAGGGGGCTCCTGCCCAGGGCAGGAGCAGAGCCGGGGGCCTCCCATATAGGAGGCTCACCCCACCGTGAGAACCGAACTGGGGGCACACCCCAGTTCAGCATATGGGTCAACACAGGCCAGGACCGGGACTTGATCCTTGGACCCCAAGGCTGCAAGGTGAACGTTCAACCCTCTGAGCCATCCTAGCATCCTCTAGTGACATAGATTAAGCCTTACTAAATAATAATTAGTAAAATAATGATGTTTTAAGTATGTTTTATATTTACTTTACATATTCAGGTACTTATATTAAAATAACAAATATAAGGAAGTAGAAAATGTGAAGAACCTAATGTGAAGAGAAAGTAATATTCGATTACACCGTTGTCACTGATCTTGTACTCATTTTAAGTTTTCTCATTTTCAGTAAATTTACATTGCTGTCATACATGGTATTTCCTTTGCCAAATGCCCCATGTCAGATTGAATGAAGCACATGAGGTAACCCATTTCTGAGTGCACCAGCTGGGGTTCAACCAAGACCAAGTGAACCTGTCAGAGTTCTCAATTAAGAGATTGAACTGCCCAGAATTGGCACATATAATTGCAGGGGCTGGCTAGGAAGGTGCCAAGTGACAGGGCAGGCAACCAGGAAGGGCAGGCTGGAACGGTCAGCAGGGGCAGAAGCTACTCTTCATAATTGGAATTTCTTTGTCAGGGAAGCCTCAGCCCTCTTTTTAAAGCCTTTCACTGACTAGACGTGGCCCACCCGAATTATTTTAGGATAATCTCTCTTACCTTAAAATCAACTACGAGGGACTTAATTCACATATACCACATAGCTTCATAGTAACGCCTGTACTCCTACTGATGTGTTCTGTGGGAAGGGTGGTGGCTTAGCCACGTTAGAAAAGGCAACTTAACGTGGCCTGATCTAATCTACTGGTTAAACAGCTGCCAAATTCCTTCTATATCTGTGTGACTTACTTTAGGACTTCAGAAACTTGCTCTGAAATTACCTTTAACTCATCACTGGGAAGACATTTGATGCCTTCTTAGGTTTTTTCAAGACCCCTAGAATTGTATTAGAATGTTACTATTGTTCCACATGAAAACCCTCCTATTATTTGAAGGCCTTTATTTAGTTATTCTTTTCTTTCAGAAATGGCCAGCTTTTTAAATCGGGTTCTCATTTATTTTGTAATTTTGTTTGCAATAAAACAAGAAAATAGTATTTGCTACATAAATGCCTTATGGAAAGTCCGTTGTGTTCTTACTATACATTCTGTTTGCCCCTCAGCCCAGGAGAACAACAATAATCAAAGCAATAGTTTCGATTATTTAAAAACATCTTTAACTAACCAGCTATATATACTCTGTTCCCAAACATAGAAGGATCAGGATTTGGGGTTTTTTGTTTTTCTTTTTCAATAAACAATATGCTGATTTGGCAGTACTCACAAAGAGGAAACACAAACCGAATCCTTGACTCAAGTTGCAAAGGTCCGTCTTCCCACAACAAGGGCAGCAACCTGTTCCTTCTTAAAGGAGGCTAGGAAATAAGAGTGTTGTGTATGGCTCTTTGCCCTGTCCTTGGAAACTTTGAGGACATAACTGATTTTCTAGCTTAAACTAGCTGAGGTACTGGTTTAGCTAAGCAGAGCTTGGCGAAAATGTCAGTGTGGTCAATGAAAAACAGCAGTTCTAAACGTCAAAATCTTAAAACAGGTGTTATAAAAATGTCAACCCTGTAAACAATTGATTGCCAGGATAGAGTTTTACCCTATACACTTGAGTCCGTATGTTTGCAGTATCACTGATGTTCTGAAACCTGCAGAGAGTAAATCTGCATTATTTATAGCAAAGGACATACTTGTGGTGGTGGTGTTTTCTTCTGCAGTGCTCCAGTATAAATCAAGTCCCCTTGCACTCTGAGTCAATAGACGCCTTATCGGCTTTCAGTCATCAAATTTCACTGTCTAGAAAAACAAGGAGCCACTATTACTTTTCTTTCTCTCCTGTGGAGTTTGGGGCACTTAAAACCACCAGGTCATGATGGAACCAAAGGAGACCCAGCTACATTTTTTGAGCTGTGGCACTGAGGTGAAAATAGTAGCAGTGGGGTGAACAGAGGGGTGTTATTGGACTTCAGCATTTGCAGGTCCTAATAGCTCTTTCAGAACCTGAGGTTACTCAAGGGGCTGGTAGACAAATACAAGGCCTTTTCAGAAAAAATCCAGCCACAAATGCCTTGATTTTTCATATTACATGTCTGGATACTTTCCTACAGCCTTTGTATAATGCCTTGAGCATCCTTGGACTTAAAATGTTGTGTTACTCTTCACCATCCTACTGTGTCTGTGATCGTCTGTAGTGAACTTTACTTCCTCTAAGATGTAGCCAATTTCCAGAAATGAACAGACACAGGAGGCTAAAAGGGAATCTATTTTTCTCTAAGAGATGAACAAAGAACCATGGATCACTGGATTCCAATAATAATAATAGTGTTGAATAATATTTACTACCAAATATATTGATTTTATTTTTGGACCTACTATGTGTCAGAACCCCTATGAGAAGGTGCTATCATTATCTGCTTTCCACACATACGGAAACTAAGGTTCATGTAGGGTAAGTAATTTGCCCAAAGTTCTGAGCTATTCGGTGTTATATTGAGGATTTAGACTCAGGTCTAACTAACTCTGGCCCTGTTCTCTGTGCTATGTTGCATGAAGCAAAGTGAAAGCTACTTTTCCAAACCACCCCACCAGCTCCAAGAATGATTTTAATTCCCTCAACACACCTTGTTCTGTCTTATACCTTCTGCCTTCTCTGCTTGCTTCCTACAGTGTTGAAATGGGCAACTTCCACTGGTTCTGCAAGGGTCAGTCAAACACGACCTCTTCTTAGCAGCCTTCTCTTGACCCACAATTTGGGTCAGAGCCCTTTGCTGTGGGCATGTATAGAATCCCAGGCTTATCTCTAGTGCGCTACCTGTTTATTGTTGGTGTTCCCCATGACAGTTATAGCACTTCCTTTCTATGTTAAATCTCCATGGCTCAGCAGAATTTTTCTCACATAGTGGACACTCAGAAATGTTAGTCAAATGGCATGAATTAACAAAACCATGACCAAATGCTTCATTTGATAAGGGCTTCCTTTTCTACTTTGGAAATATTTTGTATATATTTTATAGACATTTAAGTAGATGTAAATATAGTTAGATATAGTTACAGGTATAAGTATAGGTGTTGCTATAGGCCAGGGGTTCCCAACCTTTTTATACCCTAAGGCGCATTCTAAAATATCGGTAGGGTGGCGGGCACCAGCTGTTTCTAAGGATATTTATTATTGAACAAGAATAAAAAATAATAAACAAAAATAATTTTAAAATAATAAATTTATTGTCCAAATTATATACACACAAAGAAACATATACGGTACAAAATGTAATACAAAGTAAATAGAAAACACACGTATAATAAAATCATTTAAAAAACATAAAAGAAAACATAAAAAAAACCAATCTGTCAGTGTGATCTTTGGCATTGCCTTTCATTGGCCAGTGCCTCATAATTAGGAGAGTATGACAATAACCCTGTTAGCAAACAATTATTAAGATGCTCATCGGTAAGTCGAGATCTATATCGTGATTTTATTCAATTCATGTTTAAAAACAAAGATTCGCATAAATATGTTGACCCGAAAAACGATTTGATTTTATATGCCACGTTTTTAAAAAATGGAAACCTTTCTTTGTTGACTATGTTCCATAAGTCCTCTGATATTAAGGATTTTAGCAAAATATCATTCTTAAGGTTCAAAATTTCTAACTCTAGTTCTTCTGCTTTCCCCTGAACAAGGTCTGCAATAAATGTGGCTAGTTCTATTCCATTTATTTGGCAAGTAAAAGGATTGATACAGAAGGAGACAATTGGCTCGATATTTGTAAACTGCAGCAATCTCTCTTCAAACTGTTTTTGAAGCACTTGCAGGGTCTCAATAAATAATGACACGTTTAATTCATTGTTACCTAGCATTTTCCTCATATATGGGAAGTGCACGAGAGACTTGATATGCAGATGTGATATCAACAAAGTCAATTTTGCTTTAAATGCGTTGACAGAGCTTATCATTTCAGCTATATTTTTGTCTTTTCCCTGCAACTCCAAATTGAAAGAATCTAATTTTTCCATGGTGTCAGCAAGAAAACCCAAATCCACCAGCCAGCAAGAGTTTGTTAGTTCATCATAATTTTCATTTTTATCATGTATAAATGTTTTTATTTCTTCAATTAAGTTCACAAATCTTGTAAGAACTTTACCTTTACTGAGTCAACGTACTTCAGTATGCAGGATGAGATCATGTTCTTTATCTTCAGTATCTTCTAACAAGGCCTTGAAAAGTCAGTGTTGCAATGGAGCTGCTTAAATAGAGTTGATTCTCTTTGTGACTCTTTTCATAACATGTTCAAAGGGCAGTATTTTATAACACAAAGCTTCCTGATGGATAATACAGTGGTAGGACATAAAGTTTGAAAATGATTCATCTTTCCTGCAAAGGGCAATAAATCCTTTGTTTTGACCAACCATTGCTGGTGCCCCATCGGTAGTTATCGCAAACAACTTATGCAAAGGTATGTTTATGGACCTGGCGTATGTTCTGAAAGTTTTATAAATATCCTCACCTCTCGTCTGTCCTTTCATTGGTAATATTTGCAACAGCTCCTCTTTTACTGTGAAGTTACTAAATACCATTCTCACCATAACTGCCAACTGTGCGGTGTCTGATATATCTGTTGACTCGTCAAATTGCAGAGAGAAGCAGTCACATATTT
>PVKE010029549.1:0-20176 GCA_004027555.1 Craseonycteris thonglongyai | reverse complement strand
CCAAGTATTTTCTGATATTCGACTTCCGCAGTTTCAAAAAATTATTTAAGCATTTCAATGCGCACAGTGTATATATAGAAATAAGAATATATTTTAATAACAATATTTTCCACATCTACGGGCAACAAGTCAGCAGCTGTTTGAATGGTGTTATGTATTATGTGTGCTGCACAACCAATACCAATAATGTTTTGATTAAGGTTTTTGTTTAATTTATAAAAAATATTATTTGTACCTCTTCTCGCTTTCCCTCCAAAATTTTAGTTCGTGTTGTCTGCACAATATGCAATCATTTTATGTTTTAAATTGTTTTTTTCCAAAATATTAATAATGGACTGAAAATTATTTCAGAAGTTTCGCCGGGCAAAGAAACAAAATCTAAAATTCTAATTTTTATTCCAGTTTCCAGATCAAAAAACCTAATAATGGTTGGAAATAACTTTATAGTCTTATGATTAGATGCGTCAGAATATATGGATATATAATTAATTTTTTCTAGATTTTTGTTTAATTCTGAACATGCATATGGGGAAAGCACATTACACACAATTGCCTCGGATTTTGTTCTAACACAAGCAAATATTTTGTTGAATAACTTTTTGACAACTTGTGATGTGCAGTCCACAGATCTGAAGGAATGATTGTGATTAATAGCATGAAAAGACATAAGTCCTTCTGCTAATGCTAATTTCTGTTCTTTGTCTCCATAAGTTGTTTTCCAAAAAAATTCCTGTATTTTGGAGGAAGATCCAGCAGTATTTAAATATCTTTTATGTTTCTGTGTCTTCAAATGCTTTGAAATATCATTCTTCCCTCCATGCAAAATAGAAAATTCACCATTACATTTCTCACATTTTACCATGTAATTGCTTTCGGTTTTTTTAATAAAAGGAAATTCACTTCTTAGGTCATCGTTGAATTTGCATCCTCTTTTCTTACTCATTATGTTAAAAATCTAAAAAAAATAATTTAAAATTATATTATAAATTATTGTATACATATTGCTTAAAAACACAGTAAGTAGGTACATAATTACATGAACATATTTTATTGTTAGATTATAAATTAAATTAATTTGATTGTTATAAAGTAACTATATTTTTAAAATTATTTTAATTGTAATTCTATATTTCTTTCTAAATAATAACAATACTAACTTGTATTATTTTTCCTCTGAATTTGCTGTAACGTAAGTCGGAAGTGTCACTTTCAAGGCCGGCACTAGACTTTTTGCCGCCACTATAAAATATAAATAATACGAGTACTGTCTGCTAAATTCAAGAAAATTTACGTATTTATGAAATAAATAAATAAATTACTTACCTAAATTATCTAAATAGCTGATTTGTTGACATCACTTATTTAACTAGCACTAGCATGCAGTACGATGTGTATTGTCTGAGAGACAGTTACAAAATGTTTTGGTCGTTGCCAATGCCAAAAAATGCCATTGTTCATTAAGTCCAAATAATGGTGGTCAAATTCTAACAACTGATCAACAATGCGAACTTTGATAAGCAGTTCTTGATAATGACTTCTCAACAATTATTTGTTATTATTAAAGTTTAATATTATAAAATTAACAAAAATAATGTAAAACTCATATCCTGGCAAAATAGCCACATGGCCACTGAAAACCATATATTCCCTTCCCGTTCTCCCACCGTTCCCTAGCTTGTCGTGCATTCTTTCCAAAAATTGGGACTTTTTTAAAACGCCACGGGACGCAAGACAAATTGTTAAAAATCACGACTGTCCCTCCAAAAGCGGGATGTCTGGTCACCTTGCTTTATAAGTGACACCCATTTCACCTTTATGGTTCTGAAGTGTTTTTAGGAACTGAGGGTAAGAGACCAAATATTATAATAAAAGATGCCACCATTGCTCTTATAGCTTAGAAAATTCTAAGCGTTTACAGGGCTATGAGCCAGGAACTGTGGATAAGGACAAAATATACATGCAAAATATATTTTGGTCATATTAATGGCTATATATATATATATATATATATATATATATATATATATATCACGCTATTGTAATAGGATGAGAATTTTATAAACCAACATATATAAAGCATTTAGCATACTCTTAGCATATATAAAAGCTCAATAAGTTAACTGTTAAAATAGAAATCTGGGGAAAGCCAGGATGTCTCAGTGGATTAAGCTCTCACTGCAGCCCCAGGGACCAAGGATCAAATGCCAGACCCGACTCGAGTGGATCCAAATGCTGAACTGGGGAATGCCCCCAGTTCATTCTCACCAGGGTGAGACCCAGGCCCATTTCCTGCCCTGTGCAGCCTCACGCCCACCTGTGGAACAAAACTATGTGGAAAAACCAATGATGTGCAACTATGGAGACTGTTCTGGGCCATTCCCCTTCTCTCTGTCTCTGTCTCTGTATCTCTCTCTCTCTCTCTCTCTCTCTCTGTCAAAAACAATAAAAATAAATTTAAAAACAAATAGAAATCTGAAAGTCAAATATGTCAATTCTGTAGCAATCTCACCAAGTCATCTACCAGCCATGTTTGCAAAATTCAGTGGAAAAACTAATGCAATGAAGGTTATTCTACCAATTTACAGTTTTAACAACAAATTGTCAAAAGAATTTAAAGAAAAATAACACTATAAGATAAAGGATAAACACATAGACACACACAGGAACACACATATATGTTGTATATACTCATGCATATTTAATTCAGTTTGTGTATCTACCATGCAAAACCCTGTGTTAGGTTCTGGGGATATTATATAAATAAAAATAATGTGTTATCCGTTGTAAGAATAGACCGCTATTCACCTGTAAACAGAAGCTTAAAAGGCATAAGAAAGAAATTTAATTTCTTTTTTTTAAATTAATTAATTAATTTTTATTGTTTTTGACAGAGAGAGAGAGAGAGAGAGAGAGAGAGAGAGAGAGAGAGATACAGAGACAGAGAGAGAAGTGAACTGGGGGAACTCCCCAGTTCAGCATATGGGTCCGCACAGGCCGGGGTGGGATTCGATCCTCGGTCCCCAGGGCTGCAAAGTGAGCGCTTAACCCACTGAGCCATCCCGGCTTCCCCATAATTTCTTTCTTAGGCATTTATTAAACCAGAAACAATAAACCAACACTAAGACAATAGAAGGTGATTGTGTTGAACTTAAAACAAAATCTTTAAATGTTAATTTCCCTGAGGATACAAGAAAAAAAAACTTATAAGCTAAAGTAAAATTGTTGATGCATTTCAGACTAATTTGCTAGAACTCTCTCCCCCAAAAAGGAATTTGAACCTATAAATTTTGGGGGAGGGGGCAAGGGGAGAAGTTGGCTGTGATTATGACATAATATACTAAAAATAATAAAATTATTGCTTATTACAATATTTTACTGTGCTAACCAACAGCTTTTTATCAAAAATGTATGAATCAAAATACGTGAAAGCAAAGGATAAATTATTAGAGAGAAAGCTGAAACTATGTTTAAAGATTCTACAAGACCCTATATTAGTTTGCTAGGGCAGCTATAATGAAATATTATAGATGGGTGACTTAAACAACATAAATGTATTTCTCATAGTACTGGAGGCAAGAAGTCTGAGATCACTGTGTCAGCAGAGTTTGGTTTCTCCTTGTATTACAGATGGTCCTTTCTCATTATGTCCTCACATGGTCATCTTTCTGAACTTTCAGGCATCTGGTGGTGTCTCTCTGTGTCCTAATACCCTCTTCGTATAAGGATACTAGTCATACTGGATTAGGTCCACCATAACAACCACATTTGAATGCAGTTATCTCCTTAAAATATCTATCTTCACATATATTCACATTTTGAGGAACTGAGCATTAGGGCTTAAACATGTGAGTTTAAGAGGGACGCATATCAGCCCACAATAGACTGTTCCTTTACACCGCCCCCCCCAAATGTTTCTTTTATATTTTTTATCTCAATAAGCTATTATAAATTATATATCTACATAATTGTTAGGTCTTCAATAAATGAGTAGCTATATCAAGATAAATTTATCTTTTCCCTGGCCTATTTTCTGAGAGCATCTTATTTTTCCTGTTCTAAATAGCAGTGTTCAGTTTGCATCATGACCCTATGCCTAGCTTCCTCTCTAGATTCCTCACACTACAGGGGAAAAAAAAATCACTCTGCTTTATTCATCTTTAGGTATCAGAACATAACATCAGAATATAATGCAGTCTTAGTCATATGAGGTTTTCAGCCAAGGTGTGACTGCGGTTTAAATTTAAATTTAAAAAAAAAGTAAACATCATTTAATATACTACTGTATTTTAAGAATATATAGCAAAGTGGTTAGCTAAGAGTAACTCTGACATGTGAATTTGTATAAGAATATATACATATGCAAGGGCTGTTCAGAAAATATCTAGATGTCAGTGCCTCTATTTTTCATATTACATGGCTGGATACACTCTGACAGCCCTTGTATATCCATATGTATATGTGTGTGTGTGTGCGCATGTGTGTGTGTATATATGTGTGTGTGTGTGTGTGTATACATATATGTGTATACATACATATATATATGTATGTATTCACACACATATGCAATTTATAGGCAAAATATTTATGCTTATTGATATTCTAATTTTTGATGGGAAGTTTTAAAGCATTTTTTTCACCAAAAGTATTAACCTACAGTTGCACTCACAATATTTAACACTTTGTGGCTTAGTTCACTTCACTTCTACCAATTTTTAAGGTTGATATTGCTCAAGTTGTTGGTTTGCTATTGCATTTAATTACTGTAATTTAGCAACATTGTTTCATACTTTTATGAGTTATTTTTAATATATTGTCATTGGGGTTATTGACAATCTTAAATATATTCATACATGTACATAAGTATAAAGAAATAGAAAGTAAGTTTTATGTGAACAATAAAAATAATTTTTTCTCTTTTCACACTTTAGACAACTGTTTTGCTTTCAAACTATTTTCTTCTTTTGGAGTTCTTTATTCTTTCTGTGGAACGCAGTATATAGATGATGTAATAGGCCTGTGATTCATGTGAAATATTTCAATCAACAGAGGAGAACACCTTGTAATTAAATTGACTCCAAAATTAAATTAATTAATTAGCATATCATTAAAAAGTTTTATATCTTTGATAACTTTTTTCTAGTTAGTATAAAATAATTTTCATCTGAGATTCTTAATCATATAACAAAGCAGAACACTGAGTCATTTTTGATAAAGTGGGAAACTAAACAAAAAGATCAAGAACCACAACACAAAGAGACATCCAAAGAAGATTAAAAGAGACAGCGTTAGTAGAATAGGTTTAAAAAAAGATTAAAAGCTGAATGGAATAATTAGATTAAAAAATCACAGAGACATCAGAAATATGACAACAAAGATGTAGTGGAAGCACAGTCAAAAAATTAAATGAAAATGAAGGTAAATGCATCTTTTACAAAAATCCAAAGAAAGAGTACAAAGATAGAAATGCCCATGAAGTGAAGAGAAAGATCAAAGATTGTCATAGTAGATACACAAAGATTAAGAAGATAATTAAGGACTTTATCAAAACAACATCCTTGAATGCAGGTGAATATGTCAGATCACTTACAAAGTTTTCCAAAATGAATACAACTAATTTTTAAAATAGAGTATATATAAATATTTTATATGAGTATATAAAAATAAGTTATGTTGTTCATTCTCTTCAGCTAGAAAATCTCAGCTGGGCTCTAATAGAAGCTCACATGCTAAAAAATAACTACTCATACAGTTCTCAAGATAACTACAGGGGTCTATATCTCTCTATTTTTTTCTTTTCTTTCTATTTGGGCTTCTCAACAAGTGTCCTGTTTTTGTAAAAACTCCGAAGGCTGAGAGGTTGTTGTTGTTGCTTTCATTCTCAGAAATGTTGGTACATACCTTTAGAGTATCTATGTCTCCCCAAAACACTATTTAAATCTTTTCTGCTTGATTACTTTGAAGCAGGTTCTGTGCAGGTTGTCCTCCCCACTGCATTTCAATCAAGACTGGCTTTTTATTTCTTTAAGACTCACTTTTTATTTCTTTAGATCACTGTTTAATTCAAAAATCATCATGAACCTTTTACATTATTCATCTACTGCTTCTAAAACCATTTTTAAAACATCTAATCAAAAGTACAATGGATTGTAACACCTGCCCTAATTCATGAACCAGTATAAAAAAAAATTTTGCCAACTTATTCCTTCTTATAATTTAGAGATTTTATATTACTTGAAAGAAATATTAGAATTATATAGAACTTCTTTATAATGTTAACATGTACACATATAAAAAGGATAATATAAACCAAATATATGTGTTTAAAGGTCCTTAATACTTTTGCACAATTAGTACCTGACTCTTGTGAATGATTTTTTGACTTAGAGGCATTGATATATAATATATGTTTATGCACAGGGTATAATTTTCTATGCAGCACTAGTGACACAACATTATCTATATTGTTGCTCATCTCTCAACATATTTTCCAAGACACTGAATATTTTGATACTATTGCTTACTTGATCTTACTAGAAGGTTTAATAAAAGATTTTCAGACAACAGCGAAGGTTCATATTATTTCCTGGAAGTGAATCTGTAGTAATCACTTGATTTTTATAACCAGGAATTGCAATTATTCTGTATTCCAACAGGACAATCAAGTGCATGTGTGAACAGCAATGAGAATTCCGTGACTGCTAACAGACCAACAACAACTTTAAGAGAGATGTGAATGAGCAATGCACTCTGATTTTAGAGATGTAAAATGTGTAAACAAACAGTAGGCTTCGTAGGACTTTCTACTCACTGTTGCTACTAATTTTTTTAAACACATTAACTCCTCACTAGCCTATACTGCCATCACGCAGTAACTTTACTGACTTCTTTTAGGGACAAAAATGAAGGCTATGCCAGTTTGGCACCCCCTGATTTGCTGGTATTTATTATTAAGTTTTAATTCTGCACTTTGCTATTGATATTATTTTGGCAGTTTTAAATTATAATGTTATTTCTGTTATTTAGAGTGTAAATTGTGTAAATAATGTGATAGAAAAACTGGTTTGCCCTTCACATGTGATTCCCGCTAGAATCGCACAGCGACATCCATTTCGTTAACACTGTTGTCCTTATACAGTGATCTCTCCAGCTTTGAGTGTCCTTTTTTTAAAAAAGAGTTATTTTATTGCTCTTGACAGAGACAGAGACAGAGGCAGAGACAAAGAGAAGGGGGAGGGCTCAGAGCCGTCTCCATAGTTGTATGTCGTCAGTTTTTCAATGTGGTTTTGTTCCACACAGGTGGGTAGGGGCTGCAATGGGTGGGAACTGGGCTGGGGCTCCCTGCATGGGAGGCATGCCCCCCTGAGCCTGGGGACAAACGGGGGCAAGAACCAAACTGGGGGCCTTCCACATGGAAAGCACGCCCCAGCTGAGCATATGGGTCCTCACGGACCAGGGCCAGTACTTGATCCTCAGTCCCTAGGACTGCAAAGTGAGCTCTCAACCTGCTGAGCCACACCAGCTTCTCCTGAGTGTACTTTTAAGTTTACAAAAGTCTACACAGAGTTTAACAACAGTCGTACTCGGAATTGAACTGGAACAGTGACTACCACCATAGTTTAAGAGTTTGGATTTCCTTTTTTTCTTCAGGGTCAATTTCCAGCTCAGAAATCATTGGCAAACCTATTCTCTCTTTAACTAAAAAAAAAAAAAAAAAAAGAAGTGAAAATTACTATGCTTAAAGAAACTAAAACTTCCCAAAGTCAACCATACTGCTTGCTTCTCTGAGCAAATCTAGTGTGTTTTCTTGTGAATTCCCTAAAAACTCGAATAATTAAATTATTGTCATGCTTCTTTCCCTGTAGCCTCATAGTTACATACCAAATATATGTCTTTTTATTCTACTCTTAGTTAGATCTTCTCTTTTTGTTTCCTCTTATGAATTTGAATTCACCTAGACAAGGACAGTTATTGCATTTAGTGTTATCTACGTTCATGAAAAGGAAACAATTTCTACTACTTATTTTCCTATTCTGAAGACATCACATAAACCTAACTTCTAACCTCCCTTTTTTTCCTCTCCTCTCTTTCCCATTGTTTTTCTCCCTATTTTATATGGTTCTGTTTTGCCCCAACATATCTGAATTTTTTTTCTATCATTTATTCAAGCTAAGTTAACTTTAAAAAAAACGATAATTACTGAAGAAAAATTATATTGCCCTATTTTGGCTACTAAGTAGAAAGGCAATAGTAGAGATAGAAGTTCAAAGATCTGTTTAAAAGTATTTACTGAGTTAGCATAAAATAAGCACTTAGCAGAGTGCCTCACAAAGAATAATTGCTCACTAAACATTAGTTACTTCTTACAAAATAATTATAATTTCACAAGCATCAAGCTTTTAACAGCTTCTTACAGAGACTTAGAGAAGCAGAACTAAAAACAAAATATGATTGTACATGTGAGAGAAATGAGATGCAAATCTTAAGTAGCTTTCTCAAGTTTACATAGTCTATAAATAGCAGAGTCAAGATTTAAATCCAAGAAGTCTCTCATGCTCTGGTCTGCCCTTTTAACTATTTAGCTAAAATGTAATAAATGGGACTTTGTATTACTTATATTTGAAAAATTAAAATGAGAAGAAAAAAAAAACCTACACATACAACACAGCTTTAGAAAAATGGATAAACAAACTCAATAGGTAGTTAAATTAGACTGTGTGCTAGGGAACAAAAATAGAAAAAATGTACGCATTGACCCAGGATGGGCTATTAAGCTTACTTCTCTGGATGGAAGCAAATGAAAAGCTAAAAGAAATGCTGGCTGGCTTTCAAAATGTTTCTCCTGATAAAGTAATTAAGCGTTTTTTTGCATCAAAAAGTATGAGTGACTTTACTAATCCTCTAACCTGTAACAGTTAACTGGTTGTTAACTAAGTCAAGTTTCTCCTCTAGCCAATTATCATCCATAGAAAGTCTATCTTATGGAGGTTTAAGCTCAATCACCCAACGTGTTTGATCCTTAATATTATAAAAGTATTATAGATTTTGTTAGAACCAACCCAGTTAACTTGTATTACATTATATAGAAATTGCATTATGAGTTAGACTAAGATGATTACAAAATAAATTTACTATAATTGTGATATAATTGACTGAGGCTTCCCTACGAAGCACACCCAGAGCATAAAAAAAATATTATAATAGATTAGTATATAAATTAAGATCCAAGTCTCCTTTGATTTTGGTTTCCAGTCTCCTGTGGTCATAATTTTATGCTCTCTTTTATACTCAGGGTTGTACTGACACCGGTTTCTATTGATAGTTATGTTTTAATATAAAATATACAGTAATAGTTGAGCAATCTTAATATTTAGTTGGGTATGAACACACATATGTAAGAATGTATACATAGGGGAAGCCAGGATGGCTCAGTGGGTTAAGCGCTCACTTTGCAGCCCCAGGGACCAAGGATCGCATCCCGGCTCCGGCCCGTGCGAACCCATATGCTGAACTGTGGCGCGCTCCCAGTTCGTTTCTTGCTCGGGTGAGACCCCGGCCCAGATCCTGCCCTGTGCAGCCCCGTGCCCACCAGTGGAATAACACTATGTGGAAAAACCGATGATGTGCAACTATGGAGACTGTTCTGGGCCCGCCCCCTTCTCTCTGTCTCTGTATCTCTCTCTGTCTCTCTCTCTCTCTCTCTCTCTCTCTCTCTTTCTGTCAAAAACAATAAAAATAAATCTTTAAAAAAAAAAAGAATGTATACATAAAAGGAAAACAAATCTGGAGAGAATATTAGATGATAGATACTTAGATCAATTACATATTTAACAAATTTGTTGATTATATATATATATATATATATATATATATATATATATATATATATATATATGAGGGATGGTCATGAAATTCGTGAAATGACTGAAAAGAAGGGTAAACAAAAATGATTATATTTCCTTTTCAATATATTAACCCTTAATCCTAATGTTTTTCATATTCTTCTATGTTTATTTATACCTCCCAAAATATTTTAGTTTTGCCCTCAAATTACAGCTTTAACATCTTCCTTATCTATAAAATTTTTCCCTTGACTTTTCTTTTTTTTTTTTTTCATACTTGGGACAAACAACACTCAGGCGAAATCAAATCTAGACTGTAGGGAGGGTGAATTAACGTTTGGAAGCCACAGTCATGGATAGTAGCCAAAACAACATTGCTCTTGCTCATGGGTGTGTTGTTGTGCAAAAGCAGCACCACTTTGGTCCTCTTCTTTTGTCCTTTACAGATTCTTTTAATTGTTTCAGCAGACTAGAATAGTACTCTCCAGTTATTATGACACCCTTATCCCTATAATCAACCAACAGGATCTCCTCCATATTCCAAAGAACAGTAGCCATGATTTTTTTCAGCCGATTAAGACATTTTGAACTTCTTAGGGGTGGCATGCCCCTTTCATGCCACTGCATGGACTCTTGTGTTGATTCAGCCTCATAATGATGAACTTGTTTCATCTTCTACGGCAGTCTAGTTTAAAACCTGATTATTGTTGTCTCTGCAGAGGTCCAAAACCCATCAGGAACACCCAATGCACTGTTGTTTTGAAGCGGCGTGAGCATCCTCAGTACCCAACTTGCACTGACTTTTGTCAGCCTTAGATACTGATGGAGAATATTTAAAATGGTTGTAGGTGATACTTCAACCATTTCTACAAGCTGCTTTTTATTCAGTCTGGTATCTTACACTACAAGTTTTCAAATATCTTGACATTATTTGGAGAAGTTGGCCTCAACAGGGTGTCTTAAACAGAGGTCATTTTCAAAATCAATTCTCTGCTTTGCTTGAAAAGGCCATGTCACTCATAAGCCATGAATGCCCAGGGCAACAGTCCCCATAAACTGCTAGCATCTCTTCCAAAATGGTTTGAGGGGTTTTCCCTTGCTTTCTGAGGAACTTAATGATAGCATGGAATTCAATTTAATCCTCACTTGGGGTTTTCTTCATGTCTGATGTACTTCTTTGGTGATAGCTTAAAGAACATGGGTTCAAGTGTGGAAGTAGGCTGAAATTGGGCACATACTAGTAACTGGGCATATACTAGTAAGTCACACAATCAAACTGTGTGTACTAGCAATCCCACCTCTCTGATAACTCCTTGTTCTGAGAATTTCTTTGCCCACCCTTCATAATTATAAAAATCTATAGGTTTGAAAATTATGACTGTATGTACAAATAATAGTACCCATTGAATTGATTATGAAAAATCAATCCAAAATCAATTTTAATAAAAATAATACTTAAATTTTTGGGTAATTTATTTACCATGTTTGTTATTCACATATATACTAGATAACATATTAGTACCATATGCTTTATTTTGTGTAAAAAGGGTCTTGAAAATAAATCTCAAGGGCATAACTTTAAAACAGAGAAGCTGAAAACTATAAATATTTTTATATTTTAGAAAAAACAAACATACTGCAATATCATGATTCTAATACTACACTATCACCACTGTTAATCTGAGTATTTTGAGTGTATTTTGTACTTTTTCATTTAATGTTTATAGAATCTCCATGAGGTTGTTCTTTTTCAACACAAAATTAATGCATTTTATTAATGTTCACTAAAAATAAATAATTTGAATATTACACATACATTTTAAAGCATAGAACTCATTTATGAGAAATATATCATTTACAATCTTAATTTGATTAATATAATTCATTAAAAACACAAGCTTTGGTGTTAGAAAGAATAAAGCATGTGTCTATATCTTTAACTCTAGACGTTTTTTTCTACATTTATCACAAATTTAAAATCATGGTGATAGCCACCAGGAAAAGAAAAATAGTAATCTTTAGAAGTCAGAGAATTACAGTAGTTTTCAAGGCCTAGCAATTCCTAGCTTCTAGACTCTACCTACATTTCTTGGCTTGTTTCTTTATCTTCCATTTACACAGCCAACAATGGTAGGTTGATTGTTTTCATGCCTTGAATATCTCTAAACAACCTTCTTCTACTTACCACAGGATAAAGAGCTTCTGTGAGTAGATTGGAACCACCTGGATAATCCAGAATTTTCTCCTGTTTCAAGGTCGGTAGACCTCATCACATTTGGAAAGTTCCTTTAGTCGTAATAGTGTAATATATCCACCAATTCTGGAAGAACAAAATAAATACTAATGAGTCTGTGATGATAGAAATAACTAATTGAATAAATAAATAAATCAGGAATAGAATGATATATATAAGCTGCCTTCAATGAAATAGCACATGCTCTTATGTATTCCAAGTAGTACAATTTATAAAGCAAGAAAAACAGAGTAATTCTGCAATAGAGAAACTTGAAAAATGCTTCCTAGGCTAAATCAAGGTTAACACAACAGTTATAAATCCTCTTGATAGACAGTACCCTTGATATGCAGTGATGAAAATGGCATTTTATCTTCATGGGTTTTCTCACCAAACCCAATAACTGCAATCTAATCATAATAAATTTATTAGACAAATCCAAATTTGGGAGATGTTTTACAAAATATCTAACCAGTACTCCACAAAACTCTCAAAGTTATAAAAAACAAAGAAGGCCTGAAAAATTATCATAGCCAAAAGGAGACCAAGAAGATATGACTATTAAACATAATATGGTATTCTAGATTAGATACTGAAACAGAAGAGCAACGTTAAGTAAAAACTAATAAAAGTCTAAATAAACTATGGACTTAATTAACAATTGTCAGTATTTGTTCATTAATTGTATTATAACAAATGTACCATAATAATATAAGATGGTATTAAAGGAGAAACTGGTGTCAGGTGCATGGACATTTGTTATTCTATATTCATAACTTAAAGTAACCTTTAAATTGTTCAAAAATAAAAAGGTTATTTGAAACTACAAAGGTGACCAATTACAGAAAAATAGAAAAATAATAACTGACTGGATTCTTGTAGAAACTATACCTGACTGATAAACCTGGCAAAATGATAAGGGAAATGTTGCTACTTCTATCAAAATAAGAGAATATCTACTACTGAAGTAAAATTTAATTGGATAGCCAATAAAGGTAGAACATGATATATTTGCTATATCTGAAATTTTAGTATTAGTTGTATGTTTAATACAGAATAATTGCTTGATCTAAAATAAAAATGCTTTTTATTTTAATGTTTGTTTTTACTGTCATAATAGTACCGAGATAAACATTTGTTCAAAGCATTTGAGAACAGAGCCTTATGAAAAGAAGATATTTATTTTAATTATTTACATATTATCTTAAAATTTGCACCTAGAACATGACAGTAAAATGAAACATTTATTTATTAGAAGAGATATATCTCTTCACATTATATTTATTAAAAACATGGATCCTGACGCTAAAGAAATTGTTGCCTCTACCACTAAAGTAAAATAGTAGGTAGTTCAACAAAATGATTCTAGGAATGACTTCAAAGATTATATAAAAATACTCCAAGTTCAAATATAATGTAAATAATATTAGCTGGAATATTTTAAATGTGGAATTTTTATTGGTACTTGACAAAGTTAATATTTTATGGGATATTCCAAACATTTTACACACATTGTAAAATTCACTGAACAAAAACCTCCAGGAAACACATCCTTAGCATAAAAAGCAAGCAAAAAAAAGTATTTATTAATTATAGAGGAGTAATAGATTTGTCTCACTAAATAGAGAGAGAATTGCTTAAAGGACTTGTGATCTTGCAGCATGAATCTAAGTAGTGAGGATAAAAAGAGATAGGTTCAGGTCTGAGATTATTCAGAGCTATCATGCTATTAAAAAATATGTTGCTGGGGAAGCCGGGATGGCTCAGTGGGTTAGGTGCTCACTTTGCAGCCCTGGGGACCGAGGATCGAATCATGGCCCCAGCCTGTGCAGACCCATATGTTGAAATGGGGAGTGCCTCCAGTTCAGTTCTCACTGGGGCGAAACCCCAGCTCAGTTCCTGCCCTCTGCATGCCCCCCACCTGTGGAATGAAACTATGTGGAAAAACCGATGATATGCAACTATGGAAACTTGTTCTGGGCCCTCCCCCTTCTCTCTGTCTCTGACTCTGTATCTCTCTCTCTCTCTCCATCAAAAACAATAAATAAATCTTTAAAAAACATATGTTGCTAAAAATTAATGGTAATTTGGTGATTGGGTATTCTTTTATTATTATTATTATTATTATTATTATTATTATTATTATTATTATTATTATTTTAATCTACAGTCCAAAGGCTTAAGGTGTAGCCAATGCTGTCATGGTTACTTTTGGACAATCGATTATTCAAGGCTATCATGCTATTAAAAAATATGGAGGAACCAAGTGAAAGAAGCCAGTCTGAAAAAGTCATATACTATATGACTCCAACTATATAATACTTTGGAAAAGACAAAACTAAAACTATGGAAATAATAAAAGTATCAGTGATTGCCAGAGGTTGGGGGAGTATAGAGATAAATAGGTGGGGCACAGAATTATTCGGGTCAATAACAGTACTCTATATGATATTGTAATGGTAGATACATACCATTATTTATTTGTCTAAATCTATAGGACGTACAACACCAAGAGTGAATCCTAAAGTAAATTATGGACTTTGGGTCATAATGATATGTCTATGTAGATTAACTGAGTGTAATAAATGAACCATTCTGGTGGGCAACATATAAATGGTGAAGGCTCTATATAAGTGGGGAGAGGAGACATTTCTTTAAAGTCTCAATACCTGTTGTTCAATTTGTTTGAACCAAAGCTGTTCTAAAAGATAAAGTCTGGGGAAGCCGGGATGGCTCAGTGGGTTAAGAGCTCACTTTGCAGTGCTGGGGACCCAGGATTGAATCCCGGCCCCGGCCCGTGAGGACCCATGTACTGAACTGGGGAGTGCCCCCAGTTCAGTTCTCTCTCTGTCTCTGTATCTCTCTCTCTCTCTCTTTCTCTCTCTCTCTGTCAAAAACAATAAAAAATAAAATAAAGTAAAAAATAAATAAATAAAAAAGATAAAGTCTACAAGGAAAAAAAAGAGAGAATTAGAGAAAATATGTTGGTCTCATTCATATCTAAAAGTAAATAGCTTTACTTTCTTAATTCAAATGATTTTCATACCAAGACTCTTACAAATGTGCATAATAAAATGTATAATAATGTTAAGGATATCATTTATGTAATAGCAAATAATAGAAGGGTCCTAAGTGTCTATTGCAATGCTAATCATATGCATCATATTTATTTAATGATGCCTATTTAGCAATAAAAAGAAATGTATTAGAGTTATAATTTTATGTTTATAACTGAATGGTTTTCAGTGTTAAGTAACAAATACTTTGAAAACAGGACACAGAATAATTATAACAAACATACACTTATTTATAGGACTAATTATTCATAAGAAAATACAAAGAAATTTAAGGAAAATGGTATACAATATTTAACAGTTACCTTTAGGAGATTAAATAGGTAATGTAATTGGAAAGGTACTTACAGTACTACTAATATTGTTTTTCACATTTTAGCTATTGAATATAGATGTTTTTGTTGTATTTTACTTTGTATCTAGTGTTGTTGATAAGTGTTGTAAATTATTCTGAGATGAATGTTTTTAGTTTCACTATAACATTTCTTTTACAGTGAGATGACTTCACTGCAAATCGTGTCTAGAATATTAAAAAATGAGAAACTAGGTATAGAAATTCAGTGGGAGAGGGAGCAGGGAAATACACAAAAGATTCCAAGAAGGAGGTGAAAGAAGTAAGGAGAAGGACAGAAAAGAGAAAAAAGAGAGCACAGGAGCACACACATCAAGTGGGATTAAGCAACAGTATCCTTCTCATTAGTGACAGAAAAAGACAATTTACTACTTGAAAGGATTTCCTTAAGTGTAGTCTTGCGTGAAACAAATATATTTAATTGGAATTGCCAGAATCAATGCAAGGAGATGTAACAGTTGCTGTCTTGACAGAACCAAAATTGCAGTACTAAAGTTAAATTTCTTAGCTGTAAAATGGTATAGTAGCAAGCCATTATGCAAAGACTATGTTATTCTGAAGCAATGGAATGGGAAATTGGCGCCAAGGAAAATCTGAAAGGATCATTGCGTACAACCTATTTTGGCTTTGAAAACTCCATTAAAGCACTCCTGAGAAAAATCTAAATAAAAATACTTATTTTTCAAATTATATAAGCAGTTTAAAATGGAAAAAAACTCTAAACTCAGCATGGATAGCTAAAGTGATAATATAGTGGATCAAATAATATTGCACTCCTGAATTCATTTGGAATTGCATGCACTGAAATGACTCTTGACACGCAGTTACAGTTTTCACTACTCTCCTTGTCTGATGCAAGAGGACCAAGGTTAGATTTTGGATGCCTTGGAGTTGGATGTTGGGCAGAGGCAAGAGAAAGCATGCTCTCTGGAATATATGCTATACTTCACTGTTGGCAACCCAAAACATTGAGATCCAAGGCATCTTTAAAATGAAAAATGTCTACAATTGAAATAGAAAAATCGGGATATTTTCACCCTCGATGTTAAGCCCACCTTAGACATAACATTTTTTTAAATATTTATTTTATTGTTTTTGACAGAGAGACAGAGAGAGACAGAGAAGGGAGAGGGCCCAGAGCAGCTCCATTGTTGTATATCATCAGTTTTCAACACAGTTTCATTCCACACAGTTGGGCAGGGGGCTCTCAGGGCAGGAATCGAGTGGGAGCCTCCCACATGGAAGGCATGCAAGAGCTGGGGGGCAGAACTGGGGGCCTCCTACATGGGAAACTTGCCCCAGTGAGAACCAAACTGGAGGCGACACCCCAGTTCAGCACTTGAGTCTTGTAGGCCTGGACTGGAATTTGATCCTCGAACTCCAGGGTTGCAAAGCAAGCACTTAACCTGCTGAGCCATCCTGGCAGCCCCTAGACATAATCTTAACAAAAGGGTAACCTTGGAACTGGCTTTTTTAAATGGTGTGTGTGTGTGTCTGTGTGTGTAACTTTAATTTTCAATGTAATCTTAAAGATGGATGAATTGAACTGAACCCATATTATGTAAGTATAAGTACAAGTTAAAAATAAGAACCTTGGGGATGCCAGGATAGCTCAGCAGCTGAGCACTTGCCTTGTAATCACAGGGTCCAGGTTCAATTCCCGGCCCCAGCCAGTGCAAACCCATATGCTGCACTGTAGTGCAACTGGAAACCACTCAGACAGCTCAGTGGCAAAGGTCCTTTCTTCCCATAGGGGTGGCCCCCAGTTCAGTTTGTGCCCCAGGCATGCTCACATTCACCTGTGTGGAATAAAACCATGTCACAACCAATGATGTATAACTATGGAGACTGCCATGGACCCTTTCCCCAACTTTTCTTTCTGTCTCTCTCACCTCTCTAAATAGATAAATAGATGATAGGTAGATAGGTAGGTAGGTAGGTAAGATTTATTTCTTATTGTTACAGAGAGAGGGAGAGAGAGCGTGTGTGAGAGACAGAAGGGGCAGAGCCCAGAGCAGTCTCCAAAGTTGTACATCACTAGTTGTGACATGGCTTCATTCCACACAGCTCCATGTGGAGCCTTGTGGGGTGGGAAGCAAACCGGTGGCTTCCCACATGGGAAATGCTAACCTTCACCACCATCCTGGTGGTTACCGTTGTGCCCCAGTTTAGCATATGGAGTTTGCACAGGCTGGGCCAGGAATCACACCCTCAACCTTGCGATTGTGAGGCACGAGCTCAACTGCTCAGTTATCTTGGCATCCCCTGTGTTATACTTTTAAACAATTTTTTTTTCCTGTAGATTGTTTACATAAGTAATTTGTTGTCATTTTCCATTGTGGAATATAGATGATAGATAGATAGATAGATAGATAGATAGATAGATAGATAGATAGATAGATAGATAGATAGATAGATAGATAATAGAAAGATAATAAATAAATAAATATAGGAGCTTTAATTTTTCTTGTTGAAAATAAGGAAAGACACTTGCCCGTTTTTCCCTTTCTAAGATCATTTATTTTAGAAAACAGGCAACTATAAGTTATTGCTCTATATCTGAAATGTATGTATATAAATCTTTTTAAAAGCTAAATAAGCCTCTGTCAACTTTCAGAAATGTCTTTCTCAAAGTCCTGGGAACCCTCTTTTTGAAATGTAATCATAAGGAAGGTAGTATCCTGTTTCTCAGTTTCCATGGGAGAGTACTCATAGAAGCCTTCTTCTGCTGGGAGTCCTCCAGTTGCAAAATTATCTCTTGTCATAAACATAAGGCAAGTTTGTTTTCTTTTGGATAAAGCCAATTAGCTAACACAGATGGGCACTGCAACTGTCTAGTGAATTTAGGATGAACTATCATTGAGAAATGGTGCTTCACATCCTCACACTTGAGGACCAGTTTTCGTTTATCTTGGGTACATGTATGTGATTGGTTATATCTTGGCTGTATAAAACAACACTGGGGTTTCTTTCTGTCTTTGTGATCTCTAGCAGATTGCCTGTGATACATATCATCTGCTGGCTTAATTCTTATTCAGTAATAAAATTATTGGTTTCTCTTCTGCCTTTGTGGAATGATTTCTCTCGGTTGGAAGAGATTTTATTTTGTTTTCAATTATCATCTCCCAGAGTCACCTCATTGAGTATATTCTGTGCCCTTAATCATATTAAAGAGAGATAAGTCAGACTGAAAAATCAAGAATTATATGACTTCACTTATGGATGGAATATAAAACTGAAAGTACCAAAGAAATAAAAGCTCATGGACACGGTTAATGGTTTAGTGGTTACCTGAGGGGAAGCAGGGAAGGGAGTGCGGTAGTACGGAGAGGGAATCAAATACAATATATGGTGATGGAAAAAGAACTGATTCTGGGTGGTGAGCACATAAAGCATAGGCAATGTAATGTAGAATTGTACACCTGGAACCTATGTAATTTTTACCAAGCACTGTCACCCCAATAAATTTAACAATTAAAAAAACAAAATAAAAAAAATTATCCAATAACAAAATTTCTATTTCTAGTACGTATTATGAACATTAAGAATGAAACAAAATATAATCATGACTTATTTTCTATAATACTACAGGGCATTAATATAGAAAGCACTTGTTAAAAAGCCATCTGTCTTCTATTTGAATTCATCTTGTAAAAACTTCTAGCCCTACAAATATTACTCTTTTTGCTTAAAAGTAAATCATAAAATTTGAAAAAAAAATTTAATTACATTTTTTTAATTAGAAACTACTGACTATCCTCCTTTCCCAATGACCATAGCAAGAAAAAAATTAGGGTTTCGGTGTCAGCCCAGCCATTTCTCAGCCATTTCTAATAAACTCTCTTGCTAAACCAGAAAAAAAAAAGAAAGAAAGAAAGAAAGAAAGAAAGAAAGAAAGAAATTAGGAACTAAAATTTAAGTGTCACACTTTTATTTTCAGACTCCATTTAAAATGACCATAAACCATTAAGAAGCTACCTTCTCCAATACAGCAAAATTGTAGGCTGATTCTTATGTAATCATAACCATGTTTATTCTTCTGGGTGTAAGTTGTGTAAGAGTTGTACGCTTTATGAGAATTGGAGGGAAACAGAATGGAAGAACAGACATGATTATTCCATTATAGCTTAAAGGGGGCTTGGCTTGCTCTTCAGTGTTTAGCTCTCTCCAGAGAATGACTAACAATTAAAAAATTTTCAAAGCCTATGTATTTGGTTGTCCAAACTCCATTGAAATATATTTTGGCTGCTTGAATTAGGTTATTCTGTCAAGTGTTAATGTAATATAAACTATCAAAGTATAAATAAAAATATTTAAATTTGCTGCCATTCTTCCTGTTAATTCCCTGTTCTAATTATTTTTAAATGATTCAGCTCATTGAATTTGAATTCAATTCATTTACTTCAGAATGAAATGCTATTTCTAATAATGCACATGGAGCCAGCTGTACAAGTAAGATGCCAAGTAGTTGCATTAATTTCTAGCCATGAAGTAAAATAAATGGCTTCTATATATTTCATAAATTTTTTCTTTGGCCTTGTCTAAAAATACCTTTATACAAAATAAAAGTGTCAATCAAACTTTAGTTAAGATAGATAAATGATAAATATGCAAACTACCAAAATAATGGTCAATTTAAAAGATTATTTGTCATTCCTATTGCCAATACTAAAATATA
>PVKE010029548.1:0-20179 GCA_004027555.1 Craseonycteris thonglongyai | reverse complement strand
TTCAGTGCATATTTATTTCTATTTTACTTTTGACAGATAGAGAGAGAGACAGAGACAGAGACAGTTAGAGAACCGAACTGTGGGAACTCCCCAGTTCAGCATGTGGGTCCTGCCTGGGCCGGAGCCGGGATTCGATCCTCGGTCCTCGTGGCCTCAAAGCGAGCGCTCAACCCGCTGAGCCGTCCCGGCTTTCCCCAGAGATGCAAGTTTTTGAAAGACATTTGAGGATCAGGAGGCTGGTTTTCCTTTCAAACCTGAGATTCCTTGATTTTTCTGCCCCTGAGGCCCATTAACTCCAAATTTTGGGGTGCTGTGGTTCCCATATTAAAAGTAGAAAGTGCCTGTAAGAGTTCACTGACATCACCTCAGGAGGAGGTGCTGGCTGGCCAGGAAATGATAAGCTTGGCTGTACACACAGTGGTCTGGAGGGACCGCGTTCAGTGGCCATTGGAATTTGAGTAAGTGGAGCTCAACGTGACAGAGTGGAGCCTTTGGTGACCCTGACCACATATGTCAGCCAAGATGAGATGTTGCCTGTGGCCAGACTTGACTCCATCCCACTTCACACAGAGCAGGGACCCCTGCCTCAGCTGTGCCCCCTCATCTTCTATGCTTCATCCCCTAGGGCCTCTGGACACAGACATGCAGCGGGTGGCCCGGGAGACCTCCGTGTTCCCAGACCTTCAGAAAAAGCTACAGGAGCTAAAGACAAATGGGAAGCTGGTGGATTGCAAGACATCAGCCCAGAAACTGCTGAACTTGCTGCAAAAGGACACATTCACGTCTGGAGCCCATGTTGACTTCTATGAAAAATAAGCAGAGATCCTTAACTTTCTGGGGCTTTTTCTTTTTATCTCTTTCAGGCATACCCAGGAGCCCTATGCCACCATGGCGTGCTTTACACAGATAAGCACTGATGCCTACTGTCCTGCCCTGAGACCCAGCCAGCTGTGAGGGCCTTAGGTTATTAGGTGCCCACCTCAGGAGTTTGTTGAGCACCCTGAGTTAACAGCAGCCTTGGGAGATAGAAGTTATGATGGTGGTGTTCCCTCTACAGAAATAGAATTTTAGGGATGGGGAAAGCAGGACATGAAGCCAAAACACTGAAGAGGGGGTTGGGTATCCTGCCTGTGGCCAGCCCATGGGGAGAGGGTGCTAAGCTGTAGCACATAGGAGGACCCAGCAGATGCACAGATGGCTTGGCCGGGAGGGACGACAGCACAAGTTCTGGTCTTACTCAGGGTAGCAGGACCTTCTGTTGAATTTCATGACCTCTTTCTAATGCCTTCTTCCACCAGAATCTGTCCTTTGTCTCCCAGATAGGAGGAAGGGGCCCCTAAGAGTTTTTGTACATGTCAAAGGCAGATACAAATAAAATGAGAACTGTCCTTTATTAACGCCTGGAGTATAATAATGCCACAGATACAGGGCCACTGACTGATTCCCTGGCTTGCTGGACCCAGGGATATTGCTGAGGCAGTTAACCCAAACCTAGGGTGTTGCCCTTGTATCCTGGTGAACTGTCTTGGGGCTGTGTGCCTCCTCCCCGCGTCCCACCCAATGGTAATCCCAAGTTCTAACAAAGTTAATCAAGACTGGCATGTAGCTTTATGATTAACCAGACACCCATTACTTTATGATTTTGCGTGTACTGACCCCCTAGCCTTTACTACCATTTCCTCTCTTCAAAGAGTATACATACACCTGGAAACAATGTAATTGATATCAATTAATGTCACCCCAATAAAATTACCCCCCAAAAAATAAAGTATCCAGCCTTCAGAGCCTGACTCAGTCACTCCAGCCCTCAGGTAGGGGTTCTTTGCATTCCTTTTTTTTAGATTTATTTATTTTTATTGTTTTCCATAGAGAAATAGACCGAGAGAAGGGGGAGAGCCCAGGGCCATGCCCATAGTTGTACATTAGTTTTCAATATAGTTTTGTTTTGCAGGTGGGTGCAGGTTCTGCACAGGGCAGGAGCCTGGCCGTGGGCCTCCTGTATGGAAGGCACGGCCCTGCAAGTGTATGGCCTCCTACCAGGGAAGCACACCCAGGACGGGAGCTGAACTGAGGGCCTCCCACATGGGAAGTTTGCCCCGGTGAGAACTGAACTAGGGGCACACCCAGGCTCAGCATATGGGTTGGCACAGGCCAGGGCTGGGAGTCAATCCTTGGACCCCAGGGCTGCAAGATGCCCAGGGCTCCAACCTGCTGAGCCATCCTGGCATTCCCTGGATTCCCATTCAATCCCTTGCCTACATGGCAATGCTCTGAATGGACCCCAGCTTCTCAGGGGCCACTTCTGGTAATGCCCATCTTGCCTGTGGTCCTGGTCCTCAGTGTGGTGAGAGCCTAGGACCAACATGCCTTAGGGGGAGGTGGGCAAGATTCCAAGAGAGGGAAGCCCTGAGAGACCAGGGATGCAGCCACATCCTTCCTGCGGTGGGTAGATATGGGTGGGCTGGGAGCGCTGCTGTGGTGGTCTACAGCCAACCCGCCCGGTGGCTTGTGTGGGAGGAGAGAGCATGGTCCCTGCCAGCCTCTGATGCAGGAGTGACCTCTCCTCGTGCACAGCAGAGGGCGCCCTGAGGCCATGCCTTCTGGAGAACTGTCAGCTCCTTGCTGGAGGCAGGCCCTAGGCTGGAGCTGGCATTGCCTGTGGACTTCCCTAGGAGGGAACGAGCAACTCAGGTTCTTCACTCAGCAGAGCCTTTGCACTCCATGGAGTCAAAATTGCTATACACAGATCCCTGCTGCTCCACCTGCAAATGTAACCCAGGGCAAGTTGCTTCTCTGTGCCTCAGTTTCCTTAACAAAAATGTGGATGATAACCACACCTCCCTTAAAGCATCGGGGTAGTAAATTACCTATGTTTGTAATATTAAGTACAGTGCTAGCATTGTAGATGCTAATATTCATTGCCTTTTAATACCAAGATCCAGATTCCCTTGCAACCTCATCTCCTCCACATGGCCCAGATGCCTTCCCCTTGGTGACCTGAGGCAACAAATCTCACTGTGCTGTTCCGATTCTGGGCCTCATAAGGCTGAGGTTTGGTCTGGGCAGCTTGTGCTGGACTCATTGGACCCCTCGGAAAATGAGTGAACCTTGGAGTCAAGAAACCTCTTGTCTAGGGGAAGCTGGGATGGCTCAGCGGGTTGAGCGCTTGCTTTGCAGCCCTGGGGACCAAGGATCAAATCCCAGCCTATGTGGACCCATATGCTGAACTGGGGTGTGCCCCCAGTTCAGTTCTTGCTGGAGCCCATGTGGGAGGCCCCTGGCCCAGTTCCTGCCCTGCGCAGCCCCGCACTCACCTGTGGAGTAAACTACTAATGCTGTCAACTATGGAGACTGCTCTGGATCTCCCCCTTCTCTCTGTCTGTCTTTCTCTCTCTCTCTGTTTGTCTCTTTCTCTGTCAAAAAAATAAATCTTTAAAAAAAAAGAAACCTCGGTCTGACTTTCCCTCTGTGATAGGCTGTGGGTTCTCAAACAGGGCCTCCTTCCCTCTCTAGGCTTTAGTTTTCTTAGAACAAGTAAGTTCCAAACTTCCTACCTGCAAACCTTCCTCCAAGTTACTTGGTTTCAAACATGATCAGACTGCATCTGAGGACACCATGTTTGCCTCTGCAGCGGTGCTGGGCCGGCATGGGCGGCCCCTTCTCTCTGGTGAGTGTTGGGTGGACTTCCCCACCTGGCCTTTAGTCAGCGCCTGCCCAATCAGTCCCTAGCGGATGCTCCAGCACTGTGAGGAGTACCACATGTCCCCACAAGGTGGCGAGAACCCCTCACGCCTGACTCGTCCTGTGAGCCCCACAACTGAAGAGCCTTGGAGGCTTTCTCTCCCTACTCTAGGGTTCTGAGCTTTCAGGGGCCCCCAGGGAGCTGGGGAGGCAGAAAGGGCCAGGATCACTCTCCCTGGCAGGCCCCAAGGCCTCCTTGGTGACCCCTGGGTCCTGCCACAGGCATTTCCCAGGTCTTGCTCCTTGGCCTGCACTCAGTCTCCCCAGGTCATCCACCTGCTAAAACAGGGAGCCTCCAGGACTCGAGCAGCCACCTACCAGAGGGTTAACCGTCTGTGTTCCCAGAGTGCACGGCCTGGCCTTGGCCACTGCACACGGCAGCATGTGGAAGCACGCAGAATACATGCCTGCACATGCTCAAAGCCCGGCTGCCAGGTCGTGCAGGGCCTCAGATTAGCCAAAAGACAAACAAGGTTGCTCTTTGTCTTTGGCCTGAATGAGCTGGGCAATTTTTTGATTTTGTGTTTAATCCTCCTGAGCTGGGGGCCAGCAGCTGGGCTGTGAGGAGCAGAGAAGTGAGGGAATTATTCCAGGCACACCCCAGAGAGCCCCAGCACCTCTGTCCATGAGCATGACCAGCTGGGACGAGGCTGCTCTGGAGCCCCCCCAACCCAATGCCTGTCCTTTGTCCTGGGAGTACAGCGCGGGCTGGTGTTTGAGTCCCTCACTAGCCAAGCCCGGAGGTGCCCGGCTACTCCTCCCTGCGCACTCAGAAGCACACCTCAGGATGTGCTCCATCCTAGCGCCTCCCATGTCTCACCTCAGGGAGCTGGGCTCAGGCTTCCTTCCGCTGAACCACAGCCTCTCCCCACAGATCATGTGTTCGTAAGTAGTATAATTCCCAGTCACAAAGCACATGTGCACACCCCTGTATAACATGCCCAAGAGTTAGGCTGGCCAGATGTCTCATTTTAAATGGAACAGAAAACAACAGTATTGCCCCGTTTCAAGTAGTATGTAAGGTCAGCCTAGTGTCACTGGGCTAAATTCAAGGTGTCAGTAGGTTGACCACATGTACCATTTGAAACAGGACAGTACTGTCTTCTGTTCCATTTAAATTGGTTCGTCTGGTCAGCCTACCAAGGGTGCCCAGTGTGCTCCCTCACCGTTGGGGTCCCATGTGATGACAGGGAGGTGAGGGAAGAGCACTTCCAGTTGCCAGAGTGGGACCCCCATCTCAGTGATCTGGGAGGAGGGGGTGCACCAGGCTGCTAGACAGCTTGCTGGGAAGTGAGGAATCACACTGAGCCTCACACCAGCTGGGGAAGGGTTCAGGGAAGCTGAGGAGAGGATGGGGTGGAGGTAAGCGGTCCTTGCTCCCCCACCCGAGTCCTGAGGTCTTCTGCCTGCAGTGCTGGGAGGCAGGGCCAAGCCTGGATCTTCTGAAGTAAGGCCCACCTCCCCACTCCCACCCCTGAACTATTGTTACTTCCCAACAAGACTACCCTGCCTCGCCCTTTGCTCCCCTTTCACCCATCCTCCCCTACCCCCCACCCCAGCCTGCCTGCTTTTAGTGTGAAAAGGGAGAGCCCAGGACTTCTACCTTCAGAGAGGAAAGGGAGGGAGCAGGAAGGTCCTTTTTAACTTTAGGGTCTCCACCTCTCAGGCCTAATCCCTCCCAGTTGACCCCAGAGGCTCAAAGAGATTCCTTAGCTGACTAACCTGGAAGCGGTCTGGTGGTCTCTTAGTCCATAAAACCATGCACTCTGAACCCCCCCACCCCTATACCACTCCCCAGCCCCCAACCCCAAGACAAGGGGAGAGAGGAGCCAGCTCCCACTGCTCAGACCTAGTACCTGCTCTGGGAGCTGCAGAAGTCTCTCTGGCTCATAGTTCGATTCAGGTCTTAGTCCACTGCTACAGAGGTCTTTCCCCTCTGGGCCCTGCCCTTTACAGCCCCAGCTTGCCCCCAGGGATGCAAGGCCTCAGGCTCCAGAGGCTGTGTGTACCCCACAGACCTTACCCAGACCTAACTCACTGAGGCACTGTTCAGTGTTTGATAAGTGAATAAGTGAGTGAGTGAGCAAGTGAATGTCATTGTGACCCACCACCAAGTGTATAATGAAGCATTTCAACGGCTTGGATGTAATGACTCATGCCTGGGAGTCAGGCCACTGCCCACCAGCCCCAGTTGTATAGGCCCCCACCCAGACCGGGCATCTCTGTGTGGGGGTTTAAGCTAAGGTGACCAGATTTTAACATTGGTAAAGCGGGACACCATTGACCGGGGCGGAGGGGGTTCTTGATTAAAAATTTGGTCTATCTCCCGCTGTTCCCTAGCTTGTCGGGCATTCTTTCCAAAAATCGGGACTTTTTTAAAACACCGCGGGACGTGGGACAAATTGTTAAAAATCGGGACTGTCCCCCCAAAAGCGGGACATCTGGTCACCTTAGTTTACGCCCCCCTTGGAATTCATAAAGAGAATTGTGGAAGTGGGTGGGGCTGACCTTTTGTCAGAAGTGAACTGTGAAAATAAGTAATTTAAAAAGTGAGCTGTAAGCCTTTCAAACCCAAGTGGTATGGGCAGTGATCAAAGGAAGCAGCCCCTCAGTGAAGGGGAAGTTCAGGGGACAGAGTCAGGCTTGGGGTTAGTGAGAGGTCAGAACTAAGGATCAATATATGGCCAGGGTCAGAGCCACTATGAGGCCAGATTTGGGGTCAGCACAGGACTATGGCTAGGTTCAGTCTATGTGGTGAGGGTTGGGAATATGGAGAAGGAGACAACGAATTTTGAGAGGCAAAAGAGGCCTGTACTCTTGGCTTTTAAGATGCTAATTTATGCATAAATGTTGAGCATCCCAGTAGGAAAAGGCCAGGCCTGAAGACAGTGACCAGAACTGGGAGGCTGCCTTGAGCTCCAGGACAGCCCCAGATTGTCCTGTCCCCTGTCCCCCTGGACACGAGCCTTGCACACAGGGCAAGGACAGCCAAATCATTATCTGAAACAAAATGGGCTTTCTCTAAGAGTCTGTCCTTGTGGCCTACCTGGGAGGGACAGGAAAGGGACCAGGGGCAAAGTGAGAGAGTTGAGAAGAGGCAAGGAGACTGACACAGGCGAGCTTGAGAGGGCGTGGTGGAAACACACAGAGAAGCAGAGACAGAAAAACAGACAGAGACAGAAAGAAGAGAAAATACAAAAAGACATTTCAGTGGAGGGAGAGATTGTGGGAGAAGCCATTCTTTCTCTCTCTCTCTCTCTCTCTCTCTCTCTCTCTCTCTCTCTCTCTCTCTCTCTCTCACACACACACACACACACACACACACACACACACACACACACACACACGGGTGTGTGCTCATGCAGTCTCTCTGAGCCTCGTTGGAAATCATCCCACTCCCGACGCCCGGGCCTCAGCTGCATAGGCAGTGCCGAGCTGTTACCTTGCACATCTGTCAGCTCCAAATGTAGAAGCTGTCATAGGGTTGTGTGTGTGTGAGCGTGAAAGTGTGTCTGTGTATGCCTGCTCCTCCTAGAGAATTCTGAGGCCTTAGCCTGGCAGAGGGAGATCCCCAAGGGCCCTGGGCGATTCTCCAGAAAGTCACACCCCGGGAAGCAGGCCCCACTCTTCCCAGCCCTGAACGGGGAGAGGCCCAGGGACTCTAGCTCTAGGAGCTAGCCGCTGGACTTGGCTTCTGTGGCCTTAATTCTGTGGCCTGTCTGCGTACAGCCATGTGGCCCCGGGCAATCAGAACAGCTGGTGTCCTCACTTGTCAAGTGGATCCCAGGGGGGTGGTGATGAGCACCTGGCCTCAGGCATGTCGATCACTCCGGGGACATCAGGGATTCTTGGTATCCCACTTATTATAGCTAAGAATTCCTTCTGTGTCCGCCTGTGACTTCCAGGGATGGACCCAGCACACAGGTTCCTCTGGTGGCATGGAGGACATTGCCTGCCCTCCTGTTGGCCTGCTCTTCTCCCAACTGCTTGTTCTGCCAGAACTGCACATGTGCTTTGGGCTACAGACTTCTGAGAACCTCAGAGCAGAGCCTCCACGAGCAGAGAGGACCCAGGAACGCTGAACCCTTTCTTGTAAGGATCCTTGGCTAGGACCCTGTGCCCTTTCTCTCGGATGACCCTGTCAGGACTCCAGCCTCCCATCCCCCATGTGGCAGGAAGTTTTTGTGTGTGTGCACTCTCTCCTGCTTGAAACTAAACTTATCACAATGGGATTTTACAGTAATGAGAAAGAGGCCTCAGACACTATCCAGAAAGTCCCCTCACTTTTTACTCTATGTAAGAGAAAACAGGGACCCTGACCAAAGGGACCCAAGCCCATGTTAGGGCTCTTCCCACAATGCCGTGCCCACCTAGATTAAGCCTCCCCAGACCCACAGAACTGGCTTTTTCACAATACAGAGAGTACAGAGACCCTGTCACCCACCCCACAGGCTGGCAGCCTCACCCCTGCCCAGCCTCATCAAAGGCCGTCCCACCCCCCAGGCCTTCTCTCGTACTTCCCTCAGGTGCACCATCTTTCCTGCCCAGGGCTTGGACAGGACATTCTGGGCAGGCTGTGGGTGCTAATGCTGCTCAAAGCAGGGTGTTCTGAGGGAGGAGATGAAGCCTAGGCCCTTAGATCTGTGGCTTGATCCCTGTCCTTTCAGGAAGGTGAGAGGCTATCATTGGGGTATATTCTCCCCTGGGACTGGGGTCTCTGTATGCACATAATGGATGTATATGAACCACACATGGGCCTGCCCTAGGCCCCAATCGTGCATGTCTGTGTGTGTGTATGTGTGTGTAACTGTTTGCCACCTTAGTGTTAATATTTGTCATACGGGTGCTTTAATTTTGCTTATGCTTGGTGGGGGAGCTTGTGTTATTGTGTGTGTGCCTATGTATAAGCATTTTGATGTACAATTGCCAGATAACAGCGTGTGCACACAAATGTGGGTTTTGGATGTGCAACTATATATACATACCTGTAAGACTATTGTGTGAATGTGAGTGCAATTATAAACTACTGTGAGTGCACATCTCATTTACATTTGAATAACAATAGGTTTGTGGGTTTAAACCATGAATGCATGCTATAGTGTGCATACATGTGACTATGTATGACTGTGTTGCTCTTAGGTTATAGCTGGGTGTGCATGTGTACACATGCAACAGGGTATTTATTGCCTTACAAGGGTGAACTTGTACAAAGCTATGCATGAGATTTAACCAGCCTATTTTGTATTGATGTGTGTGTGTGTGTGTGTGTGTACATGCGTGCGCGTGCATGTGCACATCTGTTTCTCTGTCTGCCTGGGTTGATTTTGACATAACGTGTGTGTTCCTGGATAAATGGGTATGTTCGGACTTGTGACTGAAGGACAACAATTGTATGTTGACAAACTCCAGGCACCCCTTAACTGTGTCCAGTGAAAAGAAAGTGTGTAAATGTGTTCGTTAAACACAAAGCAGAACAGCAACAAAATGCCAGGTCCTGCAGTGGTAAGAATAAATGAAGGAGGTCTCTCTCCCTCCCTTTCTCTCTCTTTCTCTCTCCAGCATCTCAGCCCTCTCTGGCGTTGTTCCCTCACACCTAAGCCCAATGGTGTTCTGCAGTCTTTCAGCTGTTACCTCAGTCCCTCTTGCCTCATTCCCAATTCACTCCGTTGCTATAGGTATGTTTGAAACCCCAGCGTGGTAGATTTTAATTAGTCTTCCTACAGATGGCCAATTAACATTCATTACTTTTGCCTTGAGCGATTAATTATGAGTTTGGATAGAAAAGGAGAGAAGAAGAGAGGAAGATGGGCAGGTGAATGAAAGGAGAAAAGAGAAGGGGGTTTGATTGGGAGTTTGGAATTTTTACACAGAGCAAGCTGGTGGGGGAGAGGGTGGGAAAGAGCTATTTGAATCCCCTTACTCCCAGCAGCCTCCCTGGGCCCACAGCTGTTCAGGGCCCCTAATCTGCTTGGCTGGCCCAGCCCTCCAGGAAAATAGAGCTCACACCCTCTTTGGGGCATCCTTAAGCCTTTGGTGTTTCTTGACCCCAGATTCTTTTATAATACCGCCCCTCTTGTTTTCTGCCAGATTTGGATGGGAACTGCATCAGGAATCATCCAAAACACAGTAGATAACCCAGAAATGAAGCTCTATAGACATTCACTCATTCCTAGAATTGTAGTAGGTCATTGTACAGATGAGGAAACTGAGGTTCAAGCAAGAAATGACTTCCCCACCGCAGAATCTCAGGAGAGTCCAGCTTTTTTGACCCCTGGCCTGGTTCTCTTTCCACTGCAATCTGGGTCTTTATAAAGACTTTGTGCAACATTTAACATTACAATCTGGAACAAACTCACCTACATTAGACAAAAGCGTTCTTCAAGGTTTCAAATATAATTCACATCCTCTAGTGTGCACCCAACTGCCGAATGCTCACATGGTTTCCCAGCTCATTAAAAGACTCCCTGGGTGATGTTACTCTGTTTAGGCACTGTAGTTATGTTCCTAATCCTAAATTCACTTCGGGAATGGAGGACAGACTCCTAAATGTAAACAGGGATCTTGTGGGTGGGAGGATTACAAGTGATTTTTGTTTTCCTCTTAAGATCATCTGTACTTTTAACTTTCTCCAGCACAAATACCTTACTTCAACAATATAAAATAAGATTATATGTTACCTGAAAATTTTTCAAAATATATTTGTATAAAGAAACAGAAACGCAGGATTCTAGGATAGCTTAGCTGGTTGAGCACTTGCCTTACAATTACGAGGTCCTAAACCGGCCCCGGCCCCAGCCTGTGGAAACCCACATGTCGAACTGTGGCACAACTGGTAACCCCGGGGATAGCACGGTGGCAAAGGTGCTTGCCTCCCATGTGGGAGGCCCCGAGTTGGGTTTCCACCCTGAGCCGCCCCACATCCACCTGTGTGGAATGAAACTATGTCACAACTAATGATGTACTCCTCTGGCCCCTCCTTTTTCTCTCTCTCACCTTCTCTCAAACAATAAAATTAAATCTTAGAAAAAGAAACAGAAAAGGAGTTCATGTTAGTTCATTATCTTTAAAAAAAAACTATAAATATGCACATCAAAATGTTAACCCTGGGAAGCCGGGATGGCTCAGTGGGTTGAGCGCTCACTTTGTAGCGCCGGGGACCAAGGATTGAATCCCGGCCCCAGCCCGTGAGGAACCATATGCTGAACTGGGAGCTCCCCTAGTTCAGTTCTCTCTCTGTCTCTGTTTCTCTCTCTCTCTCTCTGTCTGTCAAAAACAATAAAATAAATAAATAATAAATAAATAAATCTTTAAAAAAAATGTTAATCCTGGTTATCACTTGAGTGAGTTATCATTAGCTATTGATATTAATAATAATGAGATTTTTAAATAATTATATCTGGGGATGCCGGGGTGGCTCAGCAGGTTGGGCACTCACTTTGCAGCCCCAAGGTCTGAGGATTGAATCCCAGCCCCAGCCTGTGCAGACCCATATGCTGAACTGGGGTGAGCTTCCCTTGCCCGGTTCCCGCCCTGCATGGCCCGCACCCACCTGTGTGGAATGAAACTATCAAAAACTGATGACATGCAACTCTGGAGACTGCTCTGTGCCCTCCCTCTTCTCTCTGTCTCTCTCTGTCTCTGTCAAAAACAATAAAATAAATCTTTTTTAAAAATGATATCTGAGTGGCAGGATTATGAAGAATTTTTATGTAGCTCTTTTTGCTTTCCTGTATTTAAAAAAAATTTTGTAGTGAACATGAATTTCTGTGGTAGTTAAAAGAAAATGTAGTAGAAAGAATGATGGAAGGAAGGAAGGAAGGGAGGGAGGGAGGAAGATATTCAAAGAAAATGTACAATAGTTCTGCCTTTTAAATTTCTACTGTTTTCCTCACGCTGTGGTGAGTTGTATGGCCTATGTCCCTTTGAGGTCTCGTTCATACCGTGACAGACATTCTTACCTGTAGTAGAATCACTTGTAGCCTTCAGACTTCCCTGGAAAGAACTGCGAGATCCAAGTGGGTTGGAGAAGTCATGCCTCTTGGAGGAAGAGCCAGTTGAGCTGGAAACAACAATCTGGGCTTCCATTGCAGCAAGAGGGAGCTTGGCCTGGCAGATGCTGGCCTTTCTGTGGTTCATGTCTGAGCACCCAGAAATTCCATGAACCCCAGTGTCAGGAGGACATCAGACAGGTCAGGGCTTGGAGTTAGGCTCACAGACCACAGGAGATGGGGGCAGCAAGACTGAGGCCTGAGCTGCAGGTGGTGGCAGGGTAGGAAGGGCAAAGCAGGCCCTGTGGTGGTGCAACTGAGGGGACAAAGTCTGTGATCCCTGGAGAAAGGAGGGTCTCCAGAAAAGCTGCCCGCTGCCTCATTAGGGTAACGAGAAGCTGGCCTCAGCTTACTGAAAATCCTGGGCTCACCACACCTGAGCACGACTGTGCTCATTAAAGGGTGGTTGGCTGCCAGGTGCTGGAGCTGGGGGCCGGGGCTGATGCTGCAGCCTGGGGCAGAAGACAGGGGTGTCCCCGGGGTGCTGGGTAGGGTGAGTGGATGGGCTGCAGCCTGGGAGCAGCAGCCTGTGCCTCTGTGGAGGTAGACGGTGAGAGAACAGCTGTGGTCAGAGGCCCACTGGACAGGGAGGAGGGGTGCTGAAAACACAGCCATGGATGTGGGAAAAGGAACCACTTCTGATTCTCCTTCCTCTTTGGAGCCACGGGCCATGGAATGAGGCAAAAAGGGGGTGAGGAGGGCCTGGATTTCTGGTGTGGGAACTTAGTTAGGGCAGCAGCTGCTACCTTGTTCTTTTCATGCCATGGTCCTGGGGACTCCGGAGTCCCTGGCACAAGCATTTCCTGAGTTATACAAAGGCAAGTGACCTGAAGGCTATGAAGGGCAACCTGTGGGGGAGGGAGGTGGTGAGGGCTGCCAGGAAGCAGTGAGACGAGAGCAGGCTTTGGAGGTTTAGTAGGCTTGGCATTGGTGGAGAGGAGGAAGGCATTCTAGGTGGCAGAAACCTCAGAAACAAAAGCACTGAGGGGAGCATGAACATGGTGTGTGGGGACAGGGACAGCAGCTGGGCAGGTGGCCCAGGGTCTATTAGAGAGGAGTGAATGAGGCCAGATGACAGATATCTTTGAGGCAACAGGGGCTGAGGCACTGGGGCTTACAAGCTACTCTCTTGGGGGATGTGTGATTACATTATCAGGCCCCTGTCCTCAACAGCAGTCTCCTGAGACTTCCCAGGGCTTCTCTAGGTCTCCTTCCAGGACTGTCCCCAGACACTGATGCCACCAACACTCTGACCACCTTCTAGAGGATCCAGTAAGACTCCTCTCCTGCAGTGCCGTCCACACTCATCCCATCCTTGCCCTGGTCAGATCTCCCAACTATCCTCTTATCCTAATTCATACATTTCCCACACAGCCTGGTGAACATCTACTGTAACAAGATAGAAGAGCCATAAGAGTCTCAAAGACTTAAAAGCCATCGGAGGAAACAGACATGTGTGGAACAGTTCCACGATAAAGGTTTTGCTCCTGACCTTAAGTAAGCCAAGAGGCCTTTGGATTGAAGCAAGGATGGCCTCTCTGCAGGGGTTGCTGCCCTGGGCTCACCCAGAAGCCCAGCCCACAAGGTCTCCACACACTGTCCCTGCCTCCCTGGTTTGCTGTATTCTCTGCTCTCCTGCCAACTACCACGTATCATTTCCCTCTGAGTCACTTAGTTCAAATTCCTGAGTGAGAATCTCATTGTTGGAGCCCAGCCCTAAACAAGGTCACTGGCAAACTCACAGTGACCACCTCTGTCCAATCAGTTGTGTCCAGTAGGTGGCCATGCAGTTCACCCAGGACAGTAGTGCGTGTGTGGAGATGCGGGCGTGGTTGGCAGGCACACCAAAAATGCTTGCACATGTTTCGCTGTTTCTTCATTTAATATACTGTTGCATGAAATAATGTTTCTGAAATTTCTTTCATTTTCTTGTCATTGCTTTTTGAAAACACAAATTTAGTCATATGGCTACTATTTATTAGAAATAAACATTTATTATAAATTGTTTTTTTCTGATATCATAGGGGAAATGAACATTTTTTTTCAACTTTGAAGCCTTTGGGTATAACTTTTTGGCATAATTTCTCTATTCTGTCCTGAATGATTTTGAAATATTTATCATTTCTCTCAGCTGATAAACCATAAAATTTGCTTCCAGCTTTGATGGCAAAGAGAAAAATGTCTAAACTTCCATTAGAAGCTATTTTGGGGTGGGGAGGGGGAAGAATGCCTGCAATGTTTAGCCTATTGTTTAAAAATTTGTAAACAAAAAGTACATTCAAATTAGGAGGCCAAAGTCAGCCAAGATCTAACTATACCACCCACCTGCGCATTTCAAGAAGAGCTTCATACAACTTCCCAAGTCTGAGTCTTCTGCAGGAGTCCCTCAGTCATGACCAACAATCCAACATGTTTTCAACAACCTTGGAGCTTCCTGGATGTTATGCCTCCACTCCACTTACAAATGACTTGAAAATTTGCCAGCTTCTCAGAAATGCATGAGTAGTGTTATACAAAG
Source organism: Craseonycteris thonglongyai (assembly GCA_004027555.1). NCBI lineage: Eukaryota > Metazoa > Chordata > Mammalia > Chiroptera > Craseonycteridae > Craseonycteris > Craseonycteris thonglongyai. The sequence goes on along the minus strand of PVKE010029548.1, from coordinate 5,872 downwards.
AATTGACAGTACTGAGATCACTGCAAAGTTCTTTCATATCCCGACAAACCTCAACACCATTAAATCCCCAAGATGTGCATGACAATGTGTGTATAAAGCTCTTGGCTCATCTTCCATAAACGTTGTAGCAACAACATTAAATCTTTCACTTATGTCAGCAGCTCCCGTGTAGACGTAGCCATGCATTTTATTAAAATCAATTCCATAATAATCTGGTATAAGAGCTTCCCACTGATCTTATCCATACTCATGACATTCATGAGTGCCTGCATATATACTCCTTGAATCCTCCCAACCAACTATGAAGCCCATTCTCTGATTTAGTCCCATTTTTTCAGAAAAGGAAACTGGCACTAAAAGATTAACTTGTGTAAATTTCATACTAAGTTTGCACAATTTGTCGAAGCCAACTAAAATTAGTCATTAGTTCTCTATTTCTCTTATTTCCAACTCAAAATACTTGCTTTTTTTTCACATATGAGGTTCCCTATGCCCTTGACAGACACATTTTTTCCTCAGAAATAAAGTATTTTCAACTTTAGATGCATTCTACTTTCCTCATTAGGTTTCAATTAATCCGTGTAGTTTTAAAAAGACAATGTCACCAAAAGTATATGTTTACTTCACTAATATAAATGTATTTCACATTTTTTCCTGGTTTTTGTTTTTTTTAATTTTCCAGTGATTTTTTTTTCAAGTTTTAATTGCTCTTTCATTTCTGAATTTTTGTTAGCAGAACTAGAATGGTAACAGAATAGCAGATCTTGGGGAAGCTGGGATGGCTCCGCAGGTTGAGCACTCACTTTGCAGCCCAGGAGACCAGGGATCGAATCCTGGCTCCGGCCCAGGCGAACCCATATGCTGAGCTGGAGTGTGCCCCCAGTTCAGTTCTTGCTGAGGCCTATGCAGGAGGCTCCCGGCCCAGTTCCTGCCCTGCGCAGCCCTGCGCCCACCTGTGGAGTGAAACTATATAGAAAACTAATGCTGTCAATTATGGAGACTGCTCTGGGCCCTCCCCCTTCTCTCTATCTGTCTCTCTGTCTGTCAAAAACCAATAAAAATAAATCTTAAAAAAAAAAGAAAAGAATAGCAGATCTTTTATAGTGCTCTGTAAACAATCTGATTTCAAAGACTTTAAGAGAATATTTTAATTCACTTTCATGTTTTTATACTTTGAAGGTAAGTTTGGATTGATAAGGCCTATCACTTTCTTTCATAAATTTCAAAGCATGTGCAGAATCTTGGCTTGAAACATGTTACTCCATACCAACCCTCATGTCAATCCTGATTAACTCTTGATGCTGAAATATTTGATCACTCCCTATAATACTATTGGCTTCATAATTTGATGGCAAACTCTTAGAAATTTTTGTGAAAAATCGGAACTCAAACTTTTGTTTTGACATCACTTTTTAAATTCCTGTGATTTAAGTATTTATTTAGAATTGCTCAGTGATTGTGTTTCATCTCCAAGAAGAGAATGCCAATGACAGATTCTCTCACACTTCTTGTTATGACACTTTCCATGTTTTCACAGTTATTTTCTAACCAGATTAATGTCCCAAAGCAGGGCTCTTCCAGCCTAGTGGCATACTACTGTTATAACCTAGAAACCGTGGATTTTAAGATTCTTTTCCCATAGACTACCATTTTTATTAAGATATTGTTTTATTGTTATTTATCATTCATTCTAAATTTTTTTTATTCTATTTTTTCTCTTCTACTGATTTCGAAGTAATGCCCTGTTCCTACTCCTTCGGTGGTTAGCCTAGACATTTTATCAGGCATATTTAACTTCTAAAAAGAAATCTAAACCCTTTTTTTTTTTCTTCCTTCAGAAAAATGTATGATCCAGATATGCTTTAACTTTGGTCACCACTCTATTCCAGCTTATGTGCTATTGTTGTTCAATGATTAATTCCTATTTTTCTTTTTTTTAGTCCTATAAATTACACAGAACCATTAAGTTTTTATAAAAGCAATATTTATACTTGGGAGAGATGTTGCTCAGTTTTTATTCTTCCCAAAAGATTTATTTTAAAAGACACACACTGAGGATGCTGGGATAGCTCAGTGGTTGAGTGCTTGCCTCGAAAGCACTGGCCCTGCAAACCCATAGGCTGAACTGTGGCGTAACTGGTAACCACTGAAATGGCACAGTGGTGAAGGTCCTCACCTCCCATGTGGAAGGCCCCCAGTTTGGTTCCCATCCCATGCGGTCCCACATCCTCCTGTGTGGAATGAAACCATGTCACAACTAATGATTACAACTATGGAATCTGCTCTGGGCCCTCCTCCTTTTCTCTCTCATCTTCTCTCAAACAATAAAATAAATATTTTTTTTTCAAAGACACACACTACTTGCTATTGACATCATTTTATTTATTTGCTTATTTATTCTTTTTTATGTATTTATTTTAACTTATTTTTATTGTAGTAAAGTACACATAATAGAAAATTTTCCATCTTAACTATTTTTGAGTGTGCATTTCAGTGGTATTAAATACATTTATATCTTTGTGCAACTATCATCACCACCCATCTTCAGAACATTTGTTATCTTTCAAATCTAATACTATATACCCATGAATACTCCACATTTCGGGAAAGCTGGGATAGCTCAGCGGGTAAAGCGCTCGCTTTGAAGCCCCGAGGACCGAGGATCAAATCCCGGCCCCGGCCCATGTGGACCCACATGCTGAACCGGGGTGTGCCCCCAGTTCAGTTCTTGCCAGGACCTATGTGGGAGGCTCCTGGCCCGGTTCCTGCCCTGCGCAGCCCTGTGCCCGCCTGTGGAGTGAAACTATATGGAAAACTAATGCTGTCAACTAAGGAGACTGCTCTGGGCCCGCCCCCTTCTCTCTGTCTCTCTCTGTCTCTGTTTCTCTCTGTCAAAAATCAATAAAATAAATCTTTAAAAATAAAAATAAAAAAAAATACTCCACATTCCAATAACTCCCCATTTCCTTCTTTCCCCTTTTCCCAGGCAACCACCATTCTACTTTCAGTCTCTATGATTTTTCACTATTCTAACTACCTCATATAAGTATAATTAAATAACATTTGTCTTTTTTTGAGTGGTTTATTTCATTTAGCACAATGTCCTCAAGGTTCATCTATGTTGTAGCAGGAGTCAGAATTTCCATTATTTTTAAGACTGAACAGTATTCATTATATATACAAGGGCTTTCTGGAAAGTATCCAGCCATGTGATATAAAAAATAAAGGCATTTATGGCTGGATTTTTTCTGGACAGCCTTCATTATGCCCCATTTTGCTTATACATTCATCCATCCATAGATACTTGGATTGCTTCCATGTTTTAGCTATTATGAATAACGCTGCAATGAATATGACTATAGAAGTATATCTCCAACATTGTATTTTCATTCCTTTTGGGTATATAGCCAGAAGTGGAATTGTTGAATCACATAGTACCTCTATTTTTAACTTTTCTCAGAAACTGCTATGCTGCTTTCCCCAGTGGCTACACCATCTTATATTCTCTTCCACACTGCACAAGGGTTCCAATTCCTTCATGTCTATGCAAACACTTGTTATTTACTGTTTCTTGATAGTAGCATCCCAATAGGTGCAAGGTAGTCTTGTCTCTTTGTAGTTTGATTTGTATTTCCCTAATGATTACTGATTAAAACTTTTTATTAATGTGCTCACAATCCATTTGTGTATCTTTTTTGGAGCAATGTCTATTCAAATCCTTTGCCCATTTTTTAATTAGTCAATATTTATTTATATGAACTCTTCTCACCATTCATCCTTTCATCTCAGACTTTCCATTTGCAATAAATTTCCTTCTTCCTGAAATTCTTTTGGTGAGCATTGGTTAGTAGAAATTTTCATTTTTGATGTGTCTTTATTTCACTCACTCTTGAAAGACCACTTTTTCTATAATAGAAACGCAACTCTGGGTTGTATGTTAATTTCTCTAATTGCTTTGAAAATACATCTCAGTCTCTTCTGGCATTCACTGTTCAGAGTCACTTGTCAGTCTCATTGTCATCAGTTTGTAATGATTCGTTTGTTCTCTCTGGCTATTTTTAAGATCTCTTTCCCTTAGGCATTCTGCAATTACATTATATATGTGCGGATTTCTATTTTCTTATCTTGGTGGAATTCAATGGATGTCCCTAATCCAAGGATTGGTTTTATTCATCAATTTTGAAAATTTCTTAGTGATTAGCTCTTCACATATAGCCTTTCCACCATCACCTCTATTCTCTACACCTAGAATCCTAATTAGATACACCCCTTCATACACAACCCTCCATATCCCTTAACCTTTTATTAATTTTTCCATCTTTGCCTCTCTCTGTGCTGCATTATCCTACTATTCAGATCTTCCAGTTCACGAATTTTCTCGTCTTCTATGTCTAATCTGCTAATTTCTTGTAAATTAAGTTTCTAATTTCACTGATTATAGCTCATTTTTCTCTTTGGCAATTTTCCAATTTGGCTGGTCCCTTTTGTTTATAACAAAGTGTAATTTACATAACTATAAAATGCTTACAGTGTAAGTGTATATCATGATGAATTTTCACATACATGTATGTCCATGTAAACGCCACTCAGATTAAGATATAGCATATTTCTAGGACTTCAGAACATTCCACTGTGCCACTTTCTAGTCAATAACCCCTCAGAGGTGACCATTATTCTGACTTTTATCAATAGAGTAATTTTGCCTATTTTACAGTACCATATACATGATACCTTGGAATTCAAACTTAATCTGTCCCAGAACCCTGTTCGAGTTCCAAAACGTTCGAGTTCCAAGATAAGTGGGCATTCGGATAAAGCTACGGCCCGGGCTATACAGTTCATACATCCCACATGAACAATGGGTTGGCGTTCGGATTACAAAACAGCATTCAGATTTCGAGGCAAAATTTGCTTGATTTTTTTGTTCAGATTCCAAGTTGTTCGACTTTCCAAGATATCACTGTAAATGGAATCTTACCACATGTACCCTTCTGTGTCTGGCTTCTTTTACCCGACAATGTATTTTATATATATATATGTTGTTGCATATATCTATTGTTTATTTTTTTATTTCATTCCATTATATGAATCTAATAACTTATTCATCCTACTGTTGATGGGCATATGGATTGTTTCAAGAATGAATAAAGTCTTTTTGTGGGTATATGCACTCATTTCTCTTGGGTACATACCCAGGAGTAAAATGGCTGAATGAGTATATGTTTAATTTTATTTAAAACTGTCAAATACGTTTCCAAAGTTGCATCATTTTTATTCCCATGCTAGGTACTTTTAAGTTTATCTTTAATATCATCAAATTCATATGAAACTACAAAAGATCCCAAATAGTCAAAGCTATCGTTAGAAAAAAGAATAAAGCTGAGGCATCTCACTCCCTGACTTTATTCTGTACTACAAAGCCTCAATAATCAAAACAGCTTGGTATTGGCAGAAAAACAGATACACAGACCAAAGGAACAGAATTGAAAACCCAGAAATAAACCCACAAATATATAGACAGATTATTTTTGACAAAGGAGTGAAAAATATACAGTGGGGAAAAGAAAGTCTCTTTAGCAAATGGTGCTGGGAAAATTGGAAAACTACATGCAAAAGAATGAATCTGAACTGCGATCTGTCATCATATACCAAAATTAACTCAAAATGAATTAAAAAGGAGCAAGATGGCGGCATGAGAGGAGAACCCAGACATCTACCTGGGAAGGGACTTACAAACAAAAAGGAACCCACAGGGGAAACCCTGAGAAGCACCCTCAACTGAGAGAACCACACAACGCAGAACAACACACAAAGGTTAGAGGAAAAAGGGGAGAGCGGGAGAGGGAGGGAGAAGGAGCAGTTTGGGGACAGG
>PVKE010029547.1:0-20174 GCA_004027555.1 Craseonycteris thonglongyai | reverse complement strand
CTTTCCTTCCTTCCTTCTTTCCTTCCTTCCTTCCTTCCTTCCTCTTATTTATTTATTTATTTATTTTTCTGAGCATCCCCCCAAAATAAGCATGGTTTCAGAGTTTAAACGACGTATGTGTTCAAACACTTATAGCATACTATTAACTTTTTTAATTAAACAACCTGGAGATTTATAAACCTATCATAATTATGCTTATCCTTAAAATAAACTTCTAATGACTTAATTGTTGTTCTGGAATTAGGTGAAAAGAAAAAGAAAAAGCTCAGATAGAGTACTGACCTCTACATCCCAAAGCTTAGGCACATTTTATTTATATAATGTATCTGCAAGGAAGTTAATATTGAAAGGCAGACTCAAAGCTGACTTCTTTGCTGCCCTGATGTGTCCTCATATGAAACCTCAGGTATCTTGTAAAAAGGAAAACTATGATTTGGCAGGTCTGGGGTATAGCCCAGGAATCTGCTTTTCTAATAAACTCCCAATATTAGGCTGACACAGCTAGTCTATGGGACACAATTTGAGGAGAAGGCTCTAAAATAGTGTTACCAATAGAATTTTCTGTAACGATGAAAATATTTTATATTTGTACTTTCCAGTATAAGCCCTTGATGTGTGGCAAGTGAGACTGACTTTTTAAGTTTAGTTTGCTTAAATTAATTTAAACATAAATTGCCATGTATGTCTAGTGACTATCTTATTGAATGTTGCTGCTCTGTATGGCCTAAGAGTTAGTACACCACCTATAGACATCTAACTTAGTATTTGTTAACCGAAAGAAAGAATTCAACAAATACATGTGATCTCTCTGTATAATTAACTTTTTCTTATGTGAGACGTATCTTCTAAAGTAGAGAAACACACTGACAGTTTGAGCTAAACTCTCAGACTGAAATATGTACATGTGCACTCTAAACGGTGAGGACGCTACCCTTAATAGGATGGAAATTGATGTTTGAAAGTGTGAGGATAGCATTTCTATGTGACAAATGGTGTGTGGCCTCAAAGCTCAACTGATAAAGTCTTATTCCTTAGTATTTAGTTTCTCTTATCAGGAAGAATTTATATTTTATTTAATTATTTTCTTTAAGGGGACAATAAGTAAGAAAGACTGCAAAACAAGTCTGAAGTAAGTATCTCAAGGTAAATTGTACCCGAATTTGAATCAATTAATTTATTTTATAGGTCCCCAGACCACTCTCCCAATGATAGAATCTCACTCTCTGTTAGAAAGTGTCCTAAATGTGACACTTTTAGGGGACTACTTTCCCTCAGTGGGACTTGGTTACTTTAATAGAACTTACAGAGAATTTCTGGCTTTGCCTTTGAAGAAACAAAGGGTAAGGGGGGAAGGAAGGATATTTGATTGTGTGGAATTATGAAAAATATTGCAAGATATTATTAGCAATAAAATTAAAAGTCAGTTGTAATATTTTTTTAAGATTTATTTTATTGTTTTTCACAGAAACAGAGAGAGACAGAGACAGAGAAGGGGGAGGGCCCAGAGCAGTCCCATAGTTGTACGTCATCAGTTTTGGACACGGTTTCATTCCGTACAGGTGGATGGGGGGCTGTGCAGCTTGCAAACTGGGCGGGGTCCTTCCACATGGGACGAATGCCCCCTCAAGCCAAACCAGCGCGGGGGGGGGGGGGCAAGAACTGAACTGGGGGCCTCCTGCGTGGGAAGCACACCCCAGTTCAGCATATGGGTCCACACAGGCTGGGGCTGAGATTCGATCCTCGGTCTCTGAGACTGCAAAGCAGGCTCTTAACCAGCTGAGCCATCCCAGCTTCCCCAGTTGTTATTGTTTTGACACTTAAATGTACTTTGAAAACATTAGCATCAGTACTAAACCACCATGATGCTCACCTCCTTGCTTGAGAATGGAACTTTGTGTAATTGTGTAAGGAAGCCCACAGGCTCTGCCTATGCAAACTGAAGCACAATTATGATTCTTGTGTGGCAGAAACCTAAACGTGAAATATCAATAAAATGAAGTTATAGGTTCAAAGTCAGTGCAGTGTTGTGATGAGGCACAAAATCTCTCATAAATCATGAAGAGGGATATTAAAATCTCCATTCACAATGTTTTTAGATAGCCTGTTGAATGATATTTTTCTAAATACAGCCTTAAGGAATAATACTTTTTGGAAGGTGTCCAGATGTGACTTATTCTACACAGATCATTGTCATCATGCTCTTATGCACATCTTGCAGAAGGAGTGACCTACAGTTAGTCGTGTCCTAATAAATGTTTGACTACCAGCTCTCTGAAGGAGAAAAATGTCTGATTTGTAGCATTTGCCAATTGACAAAGACCAGTCTCACTATATGTCTGACATGACACCCTTGATTCTGGAATTGGGAAGAGATGTACCATCTCACCAAATTCTACTATATTTCCACCACAAAGATACAATAGTCATACATCACCTGAAAAGAATAGATATTAGTGCCATGTAGTAAAATAAGTAGAGTGATGGTTTTTAATGATATATTTTTTTGCATTTTATTTTAACATAATTTATTTAATTATAAGTTTATATAAATTAGTTTTTGCTAGTGGCTTTGTATAACCAGTTCCCCAAATACCTATCAATGCTTAACAATTGACTCTTGTGAGCAGATAGCAGTGTCTGTAGGATAGACACCACGGCCAATGACAACAATGAGAGCAGATGAGTTGAGGACAGATTTACACCATGATATCTGTAAGATCTATGTGTCTTTAGGACTTTGTTTTTCTCATAGAAAAGACCATAGGTGACATTTATAATTAGTGTTTTACTGATCAATAAATTTATTAGGTTGACTTTATAAACAGCTCCCTTAATATTTTATTCTGGCAGAAGAAAAATGTGCTGTTACATTCCATTTGTCTGTTGTATACCTTAGCTTATTTACATTCTATGTTTCCTTTATGTTTGTCCTCAGACTTTTTTTTATTGAAAAGTGACTCCAATGTTCTCTATAGCATCAACTCTAGTATTAGAAGTAGTAATATCCAAAGTAGAAGATTTGGTTTACCTAGCACATAGAAAGAAGGCATAAAACCATAATGTGGCATGCATTTATATCACATTTTATGACTTATTAAAGTGTATAACTCACTGGTATACTATAGATATTTCATTCTGATAAATTTTAATTTGAGCAAAAATCTTATCCAGTCTAAATATTTTTGTTTCATAGTGTGAAATGCATTTCATTGTATATTTATTTGACATTTATCATGTGTTAGGAAATGTGTCATACTAAGTTAAAAAGGAGGAACACTAATTATTTTGTCATTTCATACATGAAACATATTTCAATTTGCTCTATTTTCAAAAGCCCTGAGAACTAGTAATGTTAGTCTAGGAAATTTTTACTTATGTATTGAGACAAAAAAACAAAAGTATAGCCTGTCTTTCTTCTCCTCTGTACCAACTACATCACTACTATTATCTTATAATGAGTATTTTTATTAACACCTTCTGATTGCTAGGAGTAATGGTGGAAATCTAAAGGATAAAAGTCTAGGAAGGATTATTTTGATTCACATAATAAAGAAATTACTAAAGAGTAAAGAGGAAAAAACAGTCTAAAACTAAGAGAAACGTAGATGATAGAAGGGAGTGTTAAGGGTCACTGGAGAGATAGAAGAAAGATAAAAGTTTGAATAAAATTACAAAATATCTCTAGGTCTTAGGTATTTTTTAGTAAAATTTCTTACTGCTCTGCATTTTTATTTTTACAATTACATGAAGTTTTCTTTGCATGTTTTAGGTCCCATCCATCTTTGATGGAAAAGCCAGGAAATGTAAATAGCTACAGTATGAACATGCTACCTCTCCTCTCTCTAATTCTCTAGTGTTCATGTCCATCAAACTCTAGAATTGATTCTCTATTTGGATATTTGCAGTCTGTGAGAAAAAAAATAGACAACTATCATTTAAAAGGATAAGAACTTTAATTACATTGAGTTATAAAATAAAATACCTTAAGATCACTTTATTCTTATGGAACTTGCATTCTTAATATTTTAAAAATCTTTAAATAGCCCAATCTTCTGACCATTCTGCTTTTATTCTCCATATAGCACTGGGTTCAATGTCAGCAGGGAAAATAAAGCTAAGCTGCTGACTGAATCACATTGAACTTTTAAGCACGCTTCAGCAGTTTAACTTTGTCTTTTGACCTAGACATCTCTTTATAACTTTCCTGTTCTGATAATCTATTCCAAATTTCCTGCCTACCTGCAAGAGATTTCTGCAATATTTTGCAGCCTTTTCCATTCACGTGTTGAGCTCACAAAATTCCTGCTTAAAATACAACATTGATGAAAGCTATGAAGAAAACAGCTATTGTTCAGACTGGAAATGTCTGTGGCCAAGAATAGCAATGATTTCTCTGGTGCCATTTCTATCATCAGTATTCTTATTCCTGGCAATTTAACATCAGCATTTGGGGATTTTATTGAACAAAGGAAAATTGAATTAATGAGCCAACACAAATGACCAACCTTAAAGACTAGAGGTAGTTGGGAAAAATAAGCAAGAGAATGAGTGTGTTCAGTGTTGTAGTGCATTGTATGACTATTCTAAAGGATGTCACCTATCAAACTTTTGAATAAACAAAACAGGTTAAGAGTTGGTACTATAATTGCCTCTTCCGAGGAGAGAGTTGGACATGATCCCAGTGAATATATTACCAAGCCAAAATGAAGGATTTTCCTTAATCTCTAACACTTTAAACCCAAAGCCATTCTTTTAAATCTTTGGAATCTTCTAATAGTCATTTAACTAATTCATTTGTACTAGTTGTGATTCTCCAAGCTAAGTAAACAATAGTTCTAAGTAGTCAAAAGGCAAATGTTGAAATATGTGTAAGTGTACATTGGTCTACCTGATTGGACTGTAACTCTGATGTTGATTATGCTCTATAGTGTGTAAAGGGGCAGAAGATACAGGTATTTCTCAATAAGATAAAGTAGGACTAAACACTGGGAAATGGGGGTCCTCAGTCAGCACAAACAGTCCTGGCAAAAAATGCCAGGCCTGTGAGGAAGTCCTGACTGACTTATATATATGTGTGATCTACCCAAATAGGTTTACTAAAGTATGCCTTTGAGCATTTAGTTCAGGCCTCAGTTGAGATACTCCAAAACGTGGTTTTGGGTGACTGTTTAGATCCTGTTGAAATTTTATAGCTGGGTTGATTTTCATAGTCAAATATAACACTGAGACACTTTGGGGTTTTGGAGTAAGTTGGTCTCATAAATACTTGCCCCAATTCTGTGCCTCACTGTGGAAGCTTGACATAATGGTGTTGAAGGAAAAAAAAAAGAAAAAAGAAAAAAGAAGCTTAAAGAATCTAAATAGCATAAAGTTAAACAATGCACCTCTTATTTGAAAGCATTTGAAACAATTTACATTTGCCATGATTTTATTCCTCTATTGGATGAGGAGAATGCTGTTACCCTAAATTTAGCATATAAAGTGATGCATTAAAATTGTAACAATGGCAACCTGAAATTTTTAATGTGCTAAATATGATGTGAAGCCTTTGAAGGCAGTACTAATTACTCTATTTTTACTTTAAGAGCTGTGTTTTCCATGAGAAGAAATTTATACTTACCCTCAAAATTTCACTAGTGTGCCTTAGAATTATCCAGAGAGTGGGTATTTAAAATGAAAATCCCATAGCCCCCTCTCTAATGATTCCGACAATACATCTGAGATGTGCACCCTGGGTGGTTCAGTTGTAAATGTGCACAGACCACTCTGCAAGCACTAAACAGTGACCGGCCCTATTGCAGAATGCACTCTCCCTAATGTAAGGAATTCCTCTGTAACCAGTACATGTATTAAAGGGAACACATTGGGTATTGAATCGACCTGCTTTTATATTTGATAAGTATAGGAAGCATTGTGAGAAAAAATTTTGCATGTTGATCACCATTGAAATACTTTTTTTTTAATCCCCAATATCAATTTCCAATAGCTAGCACACAAAGAAAAATGAGATAAATTTGATAAATGGTGAAATATCTTTCATTTGTAATATCTTTCTACTCAAGAACTTTTTTTTGTTATGTCTTTTGGAAAATGCTAGAAAAATATATAAAGACTATGTTAAAATTAACATCTGATAATATTTTCTCCTTATTGTCACCAGTGTGTTTCTGTGTGTGTGTGTGTTTGAGAGAAGAGAGAGAGAGAAAACACTTGGTTGCAACAACCGAATACACAGAGAATCATGCTTGAAGACAGCGCACCTAGAAACAGTTCTCGCATTCTACCATGTCACCACATCCCAAAATAAAGAAAGACTATCAGCAAATGCTGGATGCCACAAAATATGACAGATGTTTACTCTACAAGAAATCTCTACAGATTAGTTAGTAGTTAGTCCCCCACTTAAAGACCTCTCATGAGTACGTTTGTTCAGAAGGGTACTGATATTATAATACATACAATGTTACAATATTCAGTGCCTAAAGATGGTGCCTGCCATGGATATGGAAGAAGAGGTGCTAAAGTATGTAAGGGGAGAGGAAACCCTATATTATAATTATTAAAAATCCTTGGCCTTTGTATGTGGTTTACTTTTAGGCTAGGTGGAATTGTTTCATTCTTTTTATTATTGACTTTAGCTGACTGTATCAAGACTTCAGATTTTTTTTTTTTCTGGAAATAGAAATGATAGAAACTGATAATTAGATAATATCTTCACCAATGGCTAATTCCTAAATGTTCCTTTTAAGGGCTAATTTTACATTATTTTATAAAACTTCTAAGAACTCAAGAATGCACACTTTATTTAATATTGTGGTTTTCATATAACTATCTGAATTAGCTCATGTTAAATTTATGCTACTTTCCTTTAAGAAATTTTAGAAACTAAGGGACATAATGGTGGTCTTTCCTTTCACTGCATTTCCTAATCTACTAAGTTTATATCAAATACGCACAAGAATGTCATCTGAAATAAGCGCTTAAGAAATACAAATGCTGGGGAAGCTGGGATGGCTCAGGGGGTTAAGCACTCGCTTTGAAGCCCAGGGGGACTGAGGATCGAATTCCAGCCCTGACCCATGCAGACCCACATGCTGAACTGGGGTGTGCCCCCAGTTCAGTTCTTGCCGGGACCTATGCGGGAGGCTCCCGGCCCAGTTCCTGCCCTGCGCAGCCCCTCGCCCAACTGTGGAGTGAAACAATATGGAAAACTAATGTCAACTATGGAGACTGCTCTGGGCACTTCCCCTTCTCTCTGTGTCTCTCTCCGTCTGTTTCTCTCTGTCAAAAATCAATAAAATAAATCTTAAAAAAAAAGAAATACAAATGCATTCGACACAAGAAGACTTGTGCCTGCGGGCTTTCCAGAAAATACTGGAGAATTATTCCTGTGTACTTTCCTCCCACCACTGTTATTCTTCCACTTACATATGTCCATACATCAAAGGGCACATAAAAAACTTCTTCAGTCTTACATAATTTCCCTTCTGTGTGCCTTCTTTTCCTTGTCCTTTCTTGGCACAATGACAAAAATGAGTCATTATTTTCATTATGTATTTATTAGTTGGTAAATGTGATTTACTCTTTTATAAATTAAAAACATTTGAGGAGAATGATTAGCTTTACAATCAGATCTTTTAAGACATTTATATATGGCATATTTACAGTTTTAGAAGTCAATTAGTATTTTGTAAAGTTAGATGTGGTGTTCTAATTTGGTAGCTTCCAGAGGAAAATATTTTAATTCATTAATTATTTAAACTACTGGTGGAAAAGTCTTATTTTGTACTAGAAATTTTCTCTCCCTCTTTCTCTTTGTTAAGATAGGCATTTCAATTAAGATTGTACTTGAATTTTGAACATTTATAAATAAGTAAACTGAATTTTCTTGTAAACTGGGAAAATTTTGATCTATTTAATTTAAATGGAATTATACAAATAAATATACAAGAATGGAATAAAACTCAGTGATTATAAATGACAATCAATAAAACTATAGAGAAATGCTTAATTTTTCACAGAAGTACGGTGGAGACAGTGGGTGGGGGGGACTTGTAAAATAAATATATATGAAGCCAAGAAATTTTATAGTAAAATTCATGAATAACCATGAAAGTATGTGCTGAAGTATGTGTTGAAAAGACACACTTTAAGTTTCTCATCTTCTAAACAGTATTTTTAATTTTTCCATTAAAACAAAATGTTTGCATATTTTGCATATTTTGCTCATTTGTAACAGATTTTTGTAGTTTGGATGGAATTCTAAAGACTACTTTGGGTTTTAATGTCTTCAGGCTCTTGCATGAGACTATAGTTACAATGTAGCATCAAACTAAAATATTTAATAGAAAGGGAAGAGATTTCTAAAGTAAATAAAAACTTTAACATGCAAGGCTTAAGTTCTTTCTGCTCATTCTATAGCTGCTTGTGTCATGGTGACAGGGGCAGCCCAAGGAGAATTAAGTGGTTTTCCTTTAGTCCTGTTACAAATGACAAGACTCAAGTTTCATTTGATTTGCATGAATATGTATACATAATATTGTCAATTCTGTTTCACATCCCCTGAATTTTAAAGTGATGCAAACACAGAAGAACAGTGTTCTAACAAACCGATAAACTTGAGGGGAAAAAAAAATTCTAAACTCTTACTAACACTCATCGTAATACTTTTCTCAAGAATTCTTAAGAGATTTTTTCTTCTTTTGTACTTCTGGATATGCTAGAAAAAAAAAGAAATATTGGTACACCACCTTTTACTTTAAGGTATTGTTTCTGAATGTTGAAATGTTTGTCAGAAATACTATTGACTCAAGCCAACATATATTTTAGCCAAAAGCGTTTCTGTATTACTCTTTGTATTTATATGAATATATTTATATGAAAATTGAAAGATTACCACTGGGACTTCCAACTATATTCTTCACTGCATCTCAATCGAAAGTCTTTTGCTCACATGAAAAAATAAAAATCATTTATATATTTACATCTATGTTAATTTGGTAAACTTTTAAGTAAAACTATGCAGTGTATACTCTATGTTTCCTTCATTTATTCGAAAGTAATTTTATTGAAATCTAAAATCTAGGCACTATGGAGGATCTTGAGAAAAATTCAAAGATTATGTGTGTCGTTTGTGAATTCATTCAGCAGTTACTACTGAGCCTACACAATGCGCCAAATCTCAGAAATAAGTGCTAGTATGGGTATCTAATTATGGCAAATCTGAGCTGCTGCTTGCAAGAATTGTAATGCATAAGTAAATTTTAATGTGGGTATTAAATGTTGTGGGTGAGTGAAGGCATTTGTGGTAGAGGAGGGAGTATGGGTATGACAGATTAAAGATGGCTGTAAATGAAAATTATTTTTCACTCTTCCGTTTGAGAAGTAGCATCTACCAGGGAGTACACCTTCTTTAGGTTGTATCATTAGTAACACCTCTATCTCAGAAACTGCTGATTTATGCAAACATTTGTTCAACCCTGTCTCTATCCCTAGAATTAGTTACAAGTACTTTATGCTTATAAGCCCACCCTGGGACTAAGTTCTTTGTCACTGTTTCTCAGCCATTTTATCCAACTGAAAGGAATTATTGGAGACCACAGGAATCCAATCAGAAATCTTAAAGCAATCTGAGATTATCAAAGTCTTGATTTGCATTTTTATTTGTCCTGAGGCTATGTGATGAGTACTAATCAGCATTTGTGGCTCAACGGATATCTCAATTTTATCTGATTAACTAAAAGGAGTAACTATTTTATTTTCCAGTCCTCCAGGTTTCCTTAGATTCTCTAGGTTCCCGCGCAAACAGTATAAATTTTACGTGAGCCTGTACTTTCTTGTATTAGTTTTATAAATATATCAAATGACCACCAACTTCAAACAATAAATACATTAAGTAACTTCTCAGCCTCTAAGTATTTTCATTCAGAAGTTCAGCAAAATATTTTGTTATTGCAATGTGGATTGCCATTTTCCCACCCCTATAAGTTTTCTTGCCACACTCAAGCCAATGCCAGAACTATTCATTTCTTTGTTGTTGTTGTGAAAAACACTTTACTTCTCTGTAGCAATAGCTTTATTTGTCAAATTTAAGTATATTATGCTCTATTAATAAAAATGCAAATCAAGGGTTTGATAATCTCAGATTTCTTTAAGATTTCTGATTGGATTCCTGTGGCCTCCAATAAAAAATAATAAAATAAAAAAGAAAAAATTAAAAGAAAAAGATTAAAAAATGATTGCCACACTTACTAAACTTTGTTGGCCTTACTGAATTGTGAATCAACAAAAGGAATTGATATTATATAAGCATTCATACTATGCAACTAAAGTCTAGATGCTAAAATATCTTCTGTTTTCATTATTTACAAATAGTTTTAACATACTAGTTATTATTTTGAAATCAAGCTGAAACATATTGACTCTGTATTCTCTCTATAAATATCTTTATTAAAACAGTGAACTAACTTTTCTAGTATACATATCCTAAAGTAAATGAGCATGCAGTAATGCCATTTAGATCTAGTACTACTCAAGTTGTATGCAACTTATTAAAATATCAGTGAGAAGTGAATAGTGCTTTCTTGATCTATAGTGTTAAAGCATGCAAAAGAGAATGAATTACATTTCAATATCATTAAATCACCAGAGTGCTGCAATAAAGTACATATAACAAATAAGGTGGCTTTTAGTATCACCATAATCTCATCAGTCTGCCTGTCAACCACATTTACACTGGCTTTGCATTTGAAAACTAAGAAAAATACGTTTTTATGGATAGTGATCAGGCATAAATGAAAGCTTCTTCCACTCCCCACCCTCCCTCCTCTCCTCCTAGCATCAATAGTGGGGAGTTTGGAATTCTTTTGAATGATACAAAATTTTAGCTTCTATCCTTCCAATAATATTTACATACAAGGGTCAAACTTAGAACAGCCATCCTGGAGTCTGACTGCCAAAAGGGAAGTGTGAAGCGCAGCAGAATGTGCTTCTCTGACGAGAGGAATTCAGCTTATCCATTCTCAGCACCTTTAAAAATCTCACTCAGCACCTGATAGTCATTTCAGAATGTTAACAGATCTCTGGCACTCTACAATAAGCAACTGTATCTGTGCCATTAGCTTGTACATGTGTCCTAATATCCAGCCATTCTATGACCATTATGTTATCCATCTGTCAGATCTCATAACTGCAGGCAGAAGAGTGAAAGATTCAGTGCTTCTGAAGGAATTTTATACCAGCTGCTGATGTCAGTTTTCCACCTGTTCATTTTATAGCAAGCTCAAATGTATCAGGATAGGTATGTATAGCTACTTTCAAGGCAAAGACAGAGGCCATTAGTTCCAGTTAGGGCTGTCTTCTCAGTTCTTCAGGAATAGTGACATTTCATTCACTTCTCATAGGGGTTTAACCTGCATTTGGATGTGAGCCAGAAAATACCGGAGTGAGTGAAAACTGCAGTAAAATGCACAGAATTTTAATTCTGAGAGGCATGTTCTTTACCTGAAGTCTCCTTTTGTTCATAAATCAAAGTTAAATCTAAGACCCAAAAGTGATCTAAGATCCAAATAAAGAAGCCTGGATTGTCAGCTATTAACTCCAGTTCTCTGCTATTTTCTTCTACTTTTCATATATAATGAGAGTTTTTAATCTGAAAGCAAATTATAGTATTAAGTACCATAAAAT
Source organism: Craseonycteris thonglongyai (assembly GCA_004027555.1). Lineage (NCBI taxonomy): Eukaryota > Metazoa > Chordata > Mammalia > Chiroptera > Craseonycteridae > Craseonycteris > Craseonycteris thonglongyai. The sequence continues at coordinate 8,489 of PVKE010029547.1, read as the reverse complement.
CAAAATTTAAGAACCACACTATACCTATTAGAATGGCTAAAATCCAAAGCACCAACACCACCAAATGCTGACAAAGATATAGAATACAGGAACTCTTGTTCCTTACTGGTGGGAACACAAAATGACGTAGCTACTTTGGAGGACATTTTGGCAATTTCTTAAAAAACAAAACTCATGCCATATGATCTAGGTATCTTGCTACTTGGCATTTACCTAAATAAGTTCATAATGTATGTTCACGCAAAAATCTGCACATAAATATTTAAAGTAGCTTTATTTATAATTTTCAAAACAGGGAGTAACCAAGATGCTGTTTAATAGGTGAATGGATAAATAAACTGTGGTTCATCCAGTCAATGGAATATTGTTCAGCAGTAAAAAGAAATTAGTTATCAAGCTATAAAAAGACATGAAGGAACCTTAAATGCATTTTGCTAAGTGAAACAAGTTAATCTGAAAAGGCTATATACTATATAATTTCAACTATATGAGGGCTGTCCAGAAAGTATCCAGTCATGTAACTGTTCTTGTTCTATTGACAATGGTTGGATATTTTCTGGACAGCCCTCGTATAACAAGCTGGAAAAAGCAAAACTATGGAGACATTAAAAAGATCAGTGGTTGCCAGGACTTCAGAAGGAAGGAAGTTGGGAGGCAGGGAGGAAGGGAAAGATGAAGTTTTAGGTCAGTGAAATTATTCTGTAAAGACTATAATGATGGATTCACGACATTATACATTTACAGCACATCACAAGGATAAAACCCTTAAAGTACAACACAGTGAAACCTAATATAAACTATAGAGTTTAGTTAGTAATAATATATCAATATTGGCTCATCAATGATAACAAATGATTATACATTTCTTGAATGATATAGTATTTTGCACTTTAATGTAAAATGTTAATAGGAAAAACTGTGGCAAAGGGAGAGGTATATGAAAACTCTGTACTTTATGCTTAATTATTCTGTAAACTTGAAACTGCTCAAACAATTAAAGTCTATTAACTTAAGGAAAAGAATTTAAGAAGATAAAGGTGTGCAGATAATTTGGTTACAATATATGGCATTATACAGTAAAATTAATTGAACTGATTTCACACTATACATGACCAAATTTTATTACACATTGCTTTTTATTTAATATCAATTCCAGGTATATTCAGAAAAGTTTAACTGAATATTGACACAACATTTGCTATGTTTAATAGTTCTATATATTTTTTAAGTTTGTTCTCTAAAGAATCATATATTTTAAAAAGTAAATATTCTCTTTTGAAATTGAAATTGAAGATACTTTAGTTACTGATCTTGTATTCTGCCTTTGCCATAGTTAAAGGTACATATTATCTCTTGCCTAGAATACTCATTTACTTATTTGTTCAACATATACTGAGTGCTTACTATATGTTAGGCATTGTCCCAGATATTTCAATAGAAAAAGAGAGATAAATGAAGCAAGACCTCTGAGCTCAGGGAGCACGCACAGTCAAATGAGACAAAGTGGTTTTAATTTTATAATAAACAATGTTGAAATTTGAATAACTTAACACAACAAAGTTTAATTGCCGGTTTATATCACAGCCTAATATGGATTGTTGTGTGTGGGAAAAGGGGTAGAAATTCTTAAAGAAGATAGTGCCCCATGTCATGACTCAGAAATGCAGGTTCTTTCTACTTAGTGGCTCCACCAGCTTCTATGTGTGGTCTTAAAAACTACCAAGAACTGAGAAAAAAAGATAGAATGTGAAAGACTAAGTAGGAGGTTTTATAACAAGCCTACTAGTTATGTACTTGTACATCATATGGTCCCAACCTAACTATAAAAGAAGGTGGTATATAAAATCTTTCTATTTGGCCAGGAAGAGATGAAATGGGTTGATAAAGAACATAGTGTTTTCTCTGTCACATAAACCTGTAAGAAAATATTTATCATACAGTGTGGTAGGTGATATAGCAGAGATATGTGTGAGCCATCGTATTTGATTCAACAGGGAAGTTTCCAAAATCTTTGAATTAAAATTCATGTAATTCGATGAATTTTCCAATTAAAATAAATGTAAGTTAGAGGAGGTATGTACTTGGATGTTATAACTCTCCAACTATTTTAGTACCTTTTTGCTTGAAACTTCCCTTTCGTTTTTCTCAACCTGGGCCCACTATCTTAGTTCTCCTTTTAAATAAATTAGCAAAATTTTTCATGCTGTGTTTAACCTTCTTGGCATTTCCTCACATTTAACTTCCATTCCAAAGTTCGGGGAGACGTTATTCAGCAAATACATTAATGCCACCACTGGAAATGACCTCCAGAAGACACTATTAAAGGGTATTATGATATCTATATAGTAATATTATGTGATAAACTACATCCCTGTATCCCAAAATCATCCAGATGTAGTCAGAGGCTCATAAAAACTTCACATGATACTGACTGAATGTGGATGGAAGGCAATTTGGCTTTGACTAGCCAAATTGTTGCCACCATGTGGCAACGTTAACACGGTTAACAATTTCCTCTCCCTGGATAGCTTTAAGAGAACATGATCTTGATAAATGTTTTTTGGGTTTCTTTTTCAGATTCTCAATTTGACAAAGTCTGACATTATTAATATACGAGCATATTACCTATTTAAAACCACATAATAAATTTTGCATAAAGTGAGACCAATTTTATAAACCATTTTTTCAATAGTCTCATAATCTATGGACCAATCTGTGATAACTTTTCTTTCTAAAGATTTATTTTTATTGTTTTTAACAGAAAGAAAGAGAGAGAGACAGAGAGAAGAGGGGGTGGCAGGGCTGAGCTGTCTCCATAGTTGTACGTCATCAGCTTTCAATATAGATTCGCTCCACAGTTGGGTGTGGGTCTGCACAGGGCAGGAAGCGGGCTGGGGGCCTTCCTCATGGGAAGCACACCCCAGTTCAGCATATGGGTTCACATGGGCCGGTGCTGGGATATGATAATGGATCCCGGGGCTGCAAGAAGCGTGCTAAACACGCGCAGCCATCCCGGCTTTCCCTGTGTAAACTTTCTATTTGTAGCCAATTCCAATTCCTTCCCTGTGTTATCCACAGAGAATTATAAATGAGAAGCAGATAAGTCATCATGTTCTTTCTTTGAGGAAAAGCTTTCAACCCCGCTGGCTTCACTACCTATAAGACAAAGACCACACTCTAGACATTTTAAGTACAGTTTCATGCAACAAACATTTAATGAAAATCTACCAGATGCCAAGTATTTGAGAGGAACAAAATTCAAAAACTCTTCACAATATTTGCAAAACCTACTCTTCCATCTGTATTTTCTACTACGTTTTCTATTTTGGGCTCCAACAAAGCTAGAAGGCAGTCATTCATTCCCTGACCACAACATTATTTTTTTCTCTATCTCCTTGCCTTTGAACATGCTGTTATCAGCCAGAGTTTAGTGTAGTAAACAGATATTTTAAGCAGAAAGGGATTTGACACAGGAAATTCAATGCTTACAAAATAATGGAAAGGCTGGAGGAGGAAGAGTCCTGAGGTTGCTACTCGGGCTGATGAGTTCAAAGACACACTTGGTGCTAATAACTGGACCCAGGTATGCTGATTTTGCTACTGCAATTAGATCTGACAGCCTTTAGATTCACTAGACCAGGGGTGTCCAACCTTTGGCTTCCCTGGGCCACACTGAAAGAAGAATTGTCTTGGGCCACCCATAAAATACACTAACACTAACACTAACAATAGCTGATGAACTTTTAAAAAAGAAATCACAAAAGAATCTCAGTGCTCTAAGAAAGTTTACGAACTTGTGTTGGGCCACATTCAAAGCTGTCTTGGGCCACATGGAGCCTGTGGGTTGGACAAGCTTGCTGTACATATTAAAATATTAAGCCCAGCTGCTACAACCACCTTTAAACTCTAACAGCTCTGGGGCTTTATTTGCAAGGCCATTGGTTACTCGTTCTCCTTACAGTGAGAAAGTCGGAGCAGGGTGCCATGGTGGATGCCACAGGCACCGTAATTCTTCTTATCTGGAAGGCAAGAGAATAAAAATCGGGCTAGAGCAGGAGAGGGGGACGTTTAGTCCCTTTTCTATTTGCAGAGTCAACTTTTCTTGTGTGCGTATTGTTTACGTGCGTTAGGCACCTCATGGAGACTGGCTGCCTGCAGAGCCATTTTACACTTATGTGTATATGGAACCCACTGAAATTGTGAAAATATATCCTAATTTCCCATTTAGAAAAAAAAAATGCAGCCGCTGCTGCATTGATTTAATTCCAATACTTCATTCTTGGAAACCTTCCAGAATTAGGTCAGCTATGCAGTGATCTGTGCCTTCGTACCTGGAGTTACTATGACCCACATTGCTACCCTGCAGCTACTTGGTGAGAACTGTAGCTTTACCAACCTGGTGCTGTCCATGAAAAAGCAGTAGCTTTTCTTCCAGAGAGGCAGATGTTAATTCAGGGCAGGGTGTGAGACAAAGAGCATCACTTGCGTAATAAAAATGAGGAAAGAAAAGGAATAAAACTGTCAATTACTTAGCCCAACTTTGCATTCTTGCTTTGAACGAATGGTAGACCATTGTCCAGGAGATGGTGCCTGGCACTGAAAGACTAAAGGCCGAACAAAAGGTCTCCACACATCACTGCATGGCAAGGAAACTATGCACATTCACCAAGAGTAAAGAGAGTAGCAAAAACATGAAAGCCAGAGGAAAGGAGAACTGAGTGTAAATTTTAATTTGTTCCTCAACCCATGCACAGATCAAACTTGTTTAGGACTGTAGTCTGCGAGTTATCTTGGCATAAACACTGAAGCTGCAAGCACCGCTGTTGAGTATTATCGGATCAAATGGGAAATGGATTAAATACACCTCCAGGCTCTTATTACTAAGACAGTAAAGGTGATAGATATTTGTATACTGCTAGCAGTCTTTGCAACTGCTCATTTACTTTATCTTCTAAGAAATTATTACTATTATTACATTTAATTTCTAAGAATGTGTTTAGGTTCTGGCCCTGCAGTTTCTTCCTGGTTTCTGATCCATTGTCTTAACCTGACTTTTTAATTTTTTTATTGTTGTTGTTTCAGAAGAGAATTTCTGGTGATTCTTTCTTATCAGTCTTACTTCTGATTTGGCTTCTTCCTAAAATGGCCAGTCCATTCGTAGCCTCAACTTGGCTTAGCCATCAAAGCCCACAGGCATTTCCAAGCCTGAACCCAACACTCTGGCTTCCTTCTTCTCCCGGAGGAGAGATTATCCATTAGTAGTCTTAGCTTTTACAGCGGATCCTGGAACCCTAATTTTTCAAAACTTTTCCTAAATTTTATGCAAAAATAGACTTTCATTTTTTAGACCAATTGCTCAGTGACTATTTTATTCTTTCATTCCTTATTACCAAAATTTTATTGAGTACTCACTGTGTGCTGGGCACTGAACAGCAGAGGATTATTGTTATTATTATTATTATTTTGTCCATGTTGACATAGTGTTACAAAACACACTCTCAGGATGAAGCAACAAAGGGGCTTAATACTAGGTAGCTTTCCCCCCACCACAACACTTGGCCACATAAAACAAGGAATCACTGTGTACTTTCACAATGTTTCTCAGCCTAATATTTCAATATTTCAAGACAGTTATAGCACATTTACTTATTTATCTCCCTAAGTCTTTCAACTGCTAGGTTTCGGTTGTTGGCAGGTATACTTTGGCACTTTCCAGTGGATAATCTTATACACCTTCCAGCAGGAATAGCTTCAAAGAATTAGCCTATTTACTGTTGCTGATTATGCAACACATCATTTTTTGACAGCTATAACTCTACTTCCTGGAATTATGAGAACACATTGTACTTAACTGGCAATTGATGGAAGAAATATAAAAACAATCATCCAAGAAAATAGTGTGTTTGATAAATTTAAAATAATTTAAAGTGTTGTTTTTTTTTTATATCAAATGCTATCTCAATATACTTCAATAATCTTGAGGATAGAGTGTCAGCAATATTTTTGGAAAGAATAAAGTGACTTAATGTAGGCCTTTAGTTTCAGTGAGGTCAAATTCTTGACAAATAACCAAATGTGTGAATTCTGATGTAAGTTTCCAAACAAACAGGAGAATAGACGGTAAAGAGTGATGCTATCTGCTAAAAGGGGGTTAATTTTGTGATCTAAAATTCTACAATGTTAATTTGAAATTTGTTAATCCTGCTCTATTTAAATTTTAGAATGAAATAGAACATCAAAAATTTGCATTTTCTTTTAGGACCTCAAAAAACTCCCTTCTTTTCTGCCTTTTCTTCATCATCAAAGTTATTCAAACACTAATTGATACTTTTTCACTCATTTTGTTACGAGTTGTTCATCTTTGTCACTCTTAACAATTTAACAGACAGTATGGCAAGTATTAGCTAGAGTAGGATAAGCTTTGCTGCAAGAATAAATAAATTCCTAGACTGTAATGGATTCTCTCTCTCTCTCTCTCTCTCAACACACACACACACACACACACACACACACACACACACACACAGAATATTTCTTGCCTGCACACAGAGTCTTTCTTGCCTGCAGTACCTCTGCTGCAAGTCCAGTGGTCCTCCAGAATAACTCTCTTTAAATGAGTCAGGAACCTAGACTGGTTCCATCTAGTGGTTCCTGAATCTCAATACACAGCCACCGCAATCACAGTGGTGGGAAAGGAGCGAGCTGGAGGACCATGCAATAGGTTTTCATTGCCTCAGCCCAGAAGTAACGCCTGGAAGTTATCTGCAAGATGTGTAGTAATCATAATGTTTCACAAAGTCAGAAAGAAAAGACTCAGACATTGGAAAGCTTTTGTAGTATTTATGATACCCCTTCATTGAAACCGCCCCATTTTAAATTCCAATCTAATAATACTTTTATAATGCCTTATATTTATTAATTTTATTATCATTTTCTTTCTGTATTATTTTGTGTGCTTGAATGACCCAAAAATATTTCTAACTATTCTAATCTAAGATGCATTCTTTTTGTTTTCTTTCCCGGGAGTATTCTATATCCTGCTACAATTTGTGGAAATGCAACATCCCCATTAGTTTATTCCTGTTTTTTCCACCTTAAAATATTAGCTCATTTTAAAAAATCCAATAGTTTATTTACCTTTAAATGAATTACATTTTTGCCTTGTAATATATCTATAAATGTGTTCCCCTTGCCTTCTTCAACTAGACTATAATTTCTCTGAAAGCAATTCTATACTTTTACTTACTCTTGTCACGCATATAGCAGTCTTGGGAACCCGGAGCTATCAATTTCATAATTCAGTTTGATTCTCATTGTGTGTATGGATTGGAGCTCCTGGAACATTAGCACCATCCTAAATGCGTTCTGCAAAAGCGATTGTACTCCTGTAGCAGGATGTGAGAATGAGGCTTTTTCTATTGTCTGGGAGTTTTGGCTCCAGCCTTAAACCTTGAGGACAAGGCACAAGAACCCTTGATGTGAGTGATTTAAGATAGTCACTTATAGAGAATGGAGTACTTGGCAGTTTGCCAGGAACATAGAAATGCATCTCTGTACCCAGCTGGGTGCTCCTGAAGCTGCAGAAACTCAGGCCTTCTCTTCAAACACAGTAGCAAAGGACTTAGTAGTCTGTGATCCCTGGAGCTTTGAGGGTAAGTAGTTGGTCGTGACAATGAAGATGGATCCTTCCCTGGGAGAGTCAAAGTCTAGGGTTGGAGTTATTTGCAAATCAGAGCAAAGATTACAGCTGCCTGGGGAATGGCCAGTCCTTAAAGAATTTAGTGGGCAAAAGAAGTATAATATTTCCCAATGCTAGAGGCAGTAGCCTGGAAGGAGGCCAGGTATGAGTCACCGGGAAAGAACGCTACACCCGTGTCTGCTCCTCTGTGAATACAGTTGAGGCAAGAGTTGAGTGGCAATTGTGAGGAGAATGTGAGCCAAAAGAAAAAAAAATCCACTGCTTGAATTAGGAATCCATATAGTGTTAAAGAAGGGAGGAGGAGAGGGGGCAGGGGAGTTCCCAAATCCAATAGAACAGAAATGTTATTTGAGCATTTGCCATGAGAAAAGGCCCACATTCCATATTGCAAGAGCACCAGTCCCTTAGGACAATGTCCTTTCCCTCTCATACTTCCCCCTTTCCTCATCCTAGGGAGCCATGGGCAACATGGTGACAGAACTGGGTGAGGCTACCTACCCTCCATGCTAAACCACAAAATTCAAGGGCTGCATCTGAGCTGGGACAGGAAGAAGCTTTGAGAGATTGAAATTATGACCGTAGATTGCAGCAACGTTATAATACACTAAAGTGAGATTGTACTAATATCTAAAAGGTCCTGGAAGAGTAAGGCCTCTGCCCAATACACTGTGCAGAAGCAGGAGAGAGGAGCCTGAGAGGCTGGTCCCTACAGCTGAGGGGAGACAAAAAAAGCTGTTTCTAGCTTGCACCCCGTTGAATACAGCTCATTTTGTGATCCTGCTATAGCTAT
>PVKE010029546.1:0-20171 GCA_004027555.1 Craseonycteris thonglongyai | reverse complement strand
TAGGTCAATTTTTTTTTTTAGTAGTACCTATTTTTTTTTTTTATTGTTTTTGACAGACAGAGGGAGAGAGAGAGAGAGAGAGAGAGAGAGAGAGAGAGAGAGAGATAGAGATAGAGAGATAGAGAGAGAGAGAGAGAGAGAGATACAGTGACACAGAGAACTGAACTGGGGGCACTCCCCAGTTCAGCATATGGGTCTGCACAGGCTGGGGCCGGGATTCAATCCTCAGTCCCCGGCGCTGCAAAGTGAGCGCTTAACCCACTGAGCCATCCCGGCTTCCCCTCTTTTTTTTTTTTTTTTTTTAAAGATGTATTTATTGTTTTTGACAGAGAGAGAGAGAGAGATACAGAGTCAGAGACAGAGAAGGGGGGCGGGCACAGAACAGTCTCCATAGTTGCACATCATTAGTTTTTCCACATACCGGTAGTTTCATTCCACAGGTGGGCGGGGCTGCACAGGGCAGGAACTGGGCACTTAACCCACTGAGCCATCCCGACTTCCCCCTCCTTTTTTTTTTAAGCTTCCTTTTCATTAGCATTTACTTGATAGACACATTGATTTTTCAACTTTTTCGTGTCATTTCTTTTAGAATGTCCTTTGTACTTTAAATAATAGCTTTATTAATATATAATTCACATACAATAAATTCACCCTTTTAGAAGTGCACAACTCACTGGTTATGTAGTATATTCACAAAACCATTACCACTTTCAATTTTAGAACATTTTCATCAACCCAGAAAGAGACCTTGTTTCCATTATCAGTCACTCCCCATTCCCACCTTTCTCAGCTCCTCTAACTACTAATGTAGTTTCTATCTCTATGGATTTGCCTATTCTGGACATTTCAAGTAAGTGGTATCATATAATATATGACCTTTTGTGACTAGCTTCTATCATTTAACAGGTTTTCAAGGTTCATCCATGTTGTAGCATGTATCAGTACTTCATTCCTTTTTAGTGGTGGAATTATATTGCCCTTGTATGTATATACCACATTTTATTCATCCATCAGTTGATGGATATTTGGGTTTTTGTGCTTTTTTGGCTACTTTGAATAAAGCTATAAAGTTTGTGTGCAAGTTTTTGCATGGATATGTGTTTTCATTTATTTTGGGTATGTATGTAGAAGTGCTGGATTATATGGCAACTGTATGTTTAACATTTGAGGAACTGCCAGACTGTTTTACAAAGCAGCTGTACCATTTTACATTCTTTTCAGTAATGTATGTGAGGGTACCTGTTTCTCTGCATTCTTACCAACATTTGTTGTATTTTTTTGACTACAGCCAACCTAGTGGGTGTGGAATGGTATCTCATTGTGGTAGGTTTCTCTCTTATAAATAACAACCATGTAGCTTGCTTTTAAAATACTCGATCTAAAAATGTAACTTAGTCTCACTTCTATGTTATCACTGTTATATTTGGTCTTTGTCCGGCCATCTTTTTCTTTTGTCATTTATTTTTCTTTCCAGAACTCAGTGGGATGAATTAAGCTTTCTTTGTTTCCCTTTCATTTTCTAGTGGTTTAGGAATTCTCCCTTCTATTTCTATTCTATAAGTAGTTACTATTTAAAATTTACCAAATACATTTAAACCTAAATTTTCCTACCAACATCAGTAATTTTTTAGTGTAATGTGTCTTGCCTCTTTTTTCCCTTTAATAAATTTCTTTATTGATCTATTTTATCGGGAATGTGTTGATGGCTAGCTAGTTTCTCAAAATTTATATTAACAGGTCATGCTTTCATAAGAGTCATTGACAGAAGAAGCAGTCATCCCTATTGCATGATGGGAATTAAAATCGAGATTAGTAATTATGGTTTTAAAAGAATTTTGCTGTCAAATGGCAAAATATATTTATCTTTAGTGCTTTATTTCAGATTATTTTGAGAAGACTCTAGTGTGTAGAATCCAAAAGTGTTTAAGAAGCAATCATTCACATCAAGGAAGGTGGTGTAGGGATAAGAAAATCTGATGGATACATTGAGAATTGAACTAAAGCTCAAGCAAGGGAGTGGAGCTATAATATAACAGTATTTAAAATGTCAATTTGCAATTTTTATTCATCTAGCAGATTAGGAAATTCAGATTTTCAAATTCACTCAGGATGTGAATTAACTTCCTCTTTAGTGGAAATGACACATTATTGTTGAACAGATAGCCTTGATACTACAACTTATATTTTTGCTTAAGGTTGAAGTGTTTCTAGAATTTGTAGTTACTTTTAGATAAAGTAAATCAGGCTATATGTTTGTATTTATTGATGTATATTAGTGTATAATTTACTTATGCTTGTATAGATTATGGAGTGCTTTTGAAGTAAATTTTAAGTCAAGATTATATTTATGTATAACATGTGCTTGTGTTTTTCATATTAATTCTCACCTCATCATAAGATCTAGATTTGCTAACTCAGAAGAATATTTGAAGGAGAATGACACCTAGTGTGACTAGAATAAAAATACTGGAGCTTTAACTGCCTCATGGATAATCTATATTACAGCTTTCTTTTCTTTCTTTCTTTTTTATATTTTAATTAATTAATTTATTTTTGACAGAGAGAACTGAACTGGGGGAGCTCCCCAGTTCAGCATATGGGTTCGCATGGGCCGGGGCCGGGATCCCCGGTCCCCGGCGCGCAAACTGAGCCTTTGAGCACCTAACCCACTGAGCCATCCCGGCTTCCCCTCTTTTTTTTTTTTAAATGTAGCTTTATACCTCTAGTTTTACCCCTGTAAGCTTTTAGTGTAACTTGTGAAATGTGTTTTAATTTTATATAAAATGAAATTACAGTTAGTAATGATAGTGTTTTATCATATCTCTTATTGCCCTACATAGATTAGACTTTCTATATAAAATTAGAGAATAGGCACTAATTTTTTTTTTTTTTTTGTATCTAAGAAATCACCTCACATGGTTTAAAATTTTATTAGCTATAAATGATAATTACCAGTCTAGGGGAAGCTGGGATGGCTCAGCGGTTTAAGCACTGGCTTTGCAGCCCTGGAGCCTGAGAATTGAATCCTGGCTCCGGCCCATGCAGACCCATTTGCTGAACACCCCAGTTCAGTTCTTGCTGGGGCCTATGCGGGAGGCTCCAGTTCCTGTCCTGCACAGCTCTGCACCCACTGTGGAGTGAAACTATATGGAAAACTAATGCTGTCGACTATGGAGACTGCTCTGGGCCCTTCCCCTTCTCTCTTTGTCTCTATCTGTCTCTCTGTCAAAAAACAAAAATAAATCTTTAAAAAAAAATATATATATAGTTTTAAAAAAACAGTAAATACCAGTCTAATACAGTACTTCAACTGAGGGTCATTGCAAAATATACTTCTTTTTCTGTATGGCAAGCTACAATTTAGATATCCTTTCAGTTAAAGGTGACATTTCCTTTTTTAGGTGCTTTTTGTATACTCTAGTTTGTGTATATATGTATTTGCATTCATGACTATGTATACATATTAGAGGTGGAGAGAGGAAGGGAAAGAAATGAGAATGTATGTATTAGAGATATTCAACTCTTTGTATTCCCCTTCCTTCCCCTATCAAGGCTAAAAATGATAAACACCTCTGTGTTTATGAAGAAAGTAACCTTTGTATCTAGACTTTCTAGATTCTGTGAATGGAGGGTTTTGTGATACAGGAAGGTGAACTTTAGGAGCAGGAGGAAGATACTCTCTTACCTGTGTGCAGACTTGGCCCAAGCTAAATTTCTTTGGGAAGTTGTCTTTGGCGTCTTCCTGTTTGTCTTTTTTCATGTTTCTCCTACCTCCTACTGCCCCTTTCTTTGGCAGCTAATGTCTCTAGCTCCTCACTGTCACATTTTTTCCTGGCCTACAGATGTACCTCCTATTGAATCCCACAACCCCCCTCCATTTTCCTTCTAATAGAAGAAAACATTCGGATATATAGTGAGAGTGAAGAGAGTTGGTTCTGAAAGTCAACATATTAGCCTGACTGCTGAAAATTCATAAAATTTTTCATCACAATAGTGCACCATATTTAAATAGATTCATAGCACAATAAGTTTTTCTTCAGCATTGGGTCAGATTGCTGTTTCTTTGGCTGACCACAGATGAAGTTGGCTTATGTTTAGAGGCATTTTATGTGAAAAGATCATTACTGGATATTTAAGGGAGTAGCATAATACTCAGCATGATGAAATTTTCTTGTTAGAAGAGGTATAAAGCAGGGGTGTCAAACTCAATTAAAACACGGGCCATTTGGTGCAACAGGCAAGATTCACGCGGGCCACATCACATTTACAAACGTTGCCAGAACTGAGTCAGCACGTTTATACATGCCCACAGGCCCCCAGGAAAGGCACTGGGCCATGTTTATACTCATCTTCAGTAGTTCAAGGGTTAACGAGGGAATTGTGTGTATGGTATTGCCTCGATCTCCCCTAAGTACTATTTTCTTCATAACAATTTTTTCTATTTTCATTTTATTTCAGAACATCGTGGGCCACAAAAAATTACCTCGGGGGCTTCATGCGGCCTGTGGGCCGCCAGTTTGACACCCCTGGTATAGAGGAACAGATTGACTGAGGGAACCATATCTTTTCACTTGAGGACTGTGGTCAAACAGAATGTCTGTCATTATTTATGGTTATTTGGCATCATAGGTGAAAGATGGTTTTGAGCAATGAGTTAAATATAAGAAGTTCACTTCCGTTGGAGCTTTCTTCTGGTTCAGCTCCATTAAATCTCATTCATAACATTTCTACTTTTGAACCAATAGATTCTCTACTTAGGGTTGGTACTTTTAGGATAGTAGTAGCTATTTGTACATGTTTGCTTATTTGTAACTTAGGTGTTGTCAAAGATTATCCATTAAATAAATCCAGCTATTTTCCCTCTGATCACTGTTCATAGCAAGTATGCTTGGGTATGGGCTTACTTGCTGCCACCTTTACCTCATGAGTCCTCTTAATCTTTATCAGAAGATCAGAAGGAAATTCCATTTCTTCCTGAGGCAAAGTAAACATACTAGTTTGTAAGGCTGAGTTCTCCTAACCAGTATATTTCAGAAGTATAAATCAGTATTTACTCAAATGTCTGGAATGTCTAGTTCATCTATTGTAAACATAAAATCAGTTATGGGTAAATGTGGTTAAATCCCTAATATTTACACTAGATAATTATAGTCTTGGAGCTTTTTCTTGGTTCACGATTCTAAACTGTTACTCAAATTTTAATATTTTACCCTGATACTTTATTTAAGAAAGAAAGGATAGTTTAGAATGGATTTGGAAATGGCTTTTAAGCAATATCTAAATACAGTTATACAACTAATGATAATACATGATGAAAGATCAAGTAACCAACATGTATAAACAAAAAAGTTGATGGTAAATACTAAATGTTTATTTTTAGCTACAGAAAGTACACATTTAAGAAAAAAAACTATGCAGTTATTTCATTTCAGTCTATATCACCATGTAGATAATAAAACAATTTAAAATAATTCCCCTTGCTAGTCTAGAGCTGTAGTGTAACTAGAAACTTCCAGCTACTTTTATACAAGAGCTCTTATACAAGAACACTACTGGAAAATCAACTGTGAGGACTGGTTAGAACCAATTAAGACTTCAGTATGAGAGTTAATTAAAAGTTAATGTAGGAAAAAATCAGTATTTTTTTTATTGCAACTGACAGAAAATCCACCTGAAACTGGCATAAGCATAAAAGTGATTCCACTGGTTGGTATGAACAAAGAATGAAGGGCTTGATGCTGAGTAGCACAATGAACATTGTTACCAAGAACCTTTTCTTGACTACCACCTTCACTTCCTCTGCCAGCTTCTACCCCATTGCTTTTGATCCACATTGTGGCAAAATTCCATGAGCAAGTCTTATGTAGCCTGGCTCCCATTACCTTCCATTCTCCTGAAAGTCTATGCCAGTCAGCCTTTTGCTCCAATCAATCCACTGAAACCTCCCTTGTAAGAAGATTTGTGATGCCAGAGCCCATGGCCACGTCTCAGTCCCCAACTTACTTGATCTATTAGCATTTGACACAGTTAATCAATCAGGTTCTCCTACTTGCAGCACTATGTCACTTCCAGGACACTACTGTTTCTCTTGATTTTTCGTTTTATCTCACTGGTCCTTTCTTCTTACACTTCTTTGCTTGTTCCTCTTCTCCCAGACCTCTTTTTCTGGCTATACTTCTTTGGTAACTTTATGTAGTCTCAAGGCTTTCAATAGTAATTAAACATCGATGACCCTAAATTTATATCTCTAGCCAACACTTTGCTCATGAGTTGTAGAGTCTCATCCAACTGCCTGTATAAAATCACCATTCAGATGTCTATCTCAAACTTATTATGTCTAGAAGTGAAGATTTGTTCTTTTTCAAAACATATTCTACCCACAGTCTTTTCCTTCTTGGTTAAGGGTATCTTCATTTTTCTAGTTACTCAGGCTAAAATCTGTAGAGTCATCCTAGATTTTTCTCTTTTGTTATGTCCCCATCCAGTTAATTAGGAAATCCTATTGGCCTTACCTTTAAACTATATCCAGAATCTGACCACTTCTTATAATCTTCATTGCTGCTACTCTGATCTGAGCCACCATTATCTCTTGGTTGGATTATTACAGTGATCTCTGCTTCTACCTTTGCTCCTCTTTACAATATTTTAGTACGCAGAAGGATTTTTTTTTTTCATTGTAAGCCAAGCTTGCCCAACCCTTGGCCTGTGGGCTGCATGCAGCCTAGGATGGCTTTGAATGTGGCCCATCACAGATTTGTAAACTTTTTAAAAACATTATGAGATTTTTTTTGTGACTTTTATTTTTTTTTAAGCTCATCAGTTGTCATTAGAGTTAGTGTATTTTATGTGTGGCCCAAGACAATTCTTCTGATATGGCCCAGGAAAGCCAAAAATTTGGATACCCGGAATTAATTGTGTTACTTCTCTATTTAAAACTCTCCATTGGCCTCCCATGTGACTCACATTAAAATCCAAAATTCTTGTGATCTAGACCTCTCTTTATTACCTGTCTGATATCTACCAGTATTCTTTTTGTTAACATGGCTGTAACCACACTGGCTTTCTTGCTTTTGGCATGGGTATTTGCTTTACCTGGAATGCTCTTCCCATAGATAACTCATTTACTTTCTTTAACTTAAGATACTAATATTTTTAACGAGACTTCCCAGGTTACCCTATTTAAACTTTCACCTCACTCTTTTGAGTCCCTATTACCCTCCTTTATGTTTTCCAAAATGTGTATCACTTTCTAACGTTACTATTGTTTTTTTTTAAAGATTTATTTTATTGTTTTTGAAAGAGACAGACAGAAAGGGGAGGGCCCAGAGCAGTCTCCGTAGTTGTACTTCATCAGTTTTCAACATAGTGTCATTCCACCCAGGTGGGCTGGGGGCCTCCCACATGGAAAGCTTGCCCTGGCAAGAACATAACTAGGGCCACACCCTAGTTTAGCATATGGGTTTGCACAGGCCAGGGCTGGGATTCGATCCATGGACCCAGGGCTGCAAGGCAAGTGCTCAACCCACTGAGCCATCCCGGTATCCCCTAACATTATTTATTATGACGTTATCTTTGCTTTCCTGTTAGAATGTAAGTGCCATAAGGGCAGAGGTTTTGGTCTCTTGTTCATTGATTATCTAAGACACTAGAATAATATCTTATACATATTAGTTGCTCAATAAGTATTTGAATGAGTGTGTAGCAAGTTTATTTCATGTTCTCTATTTTGTGTCTGCTTCCTTGATATTGGTAACAGTTTTTTAGGCATTATGTAGTTCCCTGCAGTTCCTGGATCCCTTCTAGATTCATAATTTAGCCAAAAAGAGGAAAAGTCTTTGTCCCAACATTTCCAGGAAGAGTTCTGACGTTCACTATGATTGAACTACTTTAAATGTCATGTCCAGCCCTTAGCTAATCAATTCTGGCAGTGGAATGCAGTGCACTTTTCAGTCTAAACTGTGGTCATGTGCCCCATCCTGAGACTGGAAGTAAAGCCACAAACAAAAATGTCTATTGGGGGACTACAAACTGCTGAATAAGTATATGGGAAATATTTACTAGCTTATGTACCGCTTATGTACCGCCGTTATACAGAATAAGTTACTGCAGAATTTCTCAGGGTTTTAAGTATGATGATGTGCTGCTCTATGAATCTCTTAAGTGGGAGATGGTTTATGCAACAAACTATTTTCCCCAAATTCTTTGAACCTGGAATCCTTTTCCCTTCAGGTCATCTCAAGGTTTTTTCTCACGGACCACACTGGAAAATGTTGATATGTTTGCTAGGAATTAATTAATTAGAAGATTGAAGAAAAATCTTGTAACAATAAAAAAAATACTCACCAAATGTACAGGACTTAATTTGAAGAAAAAATATTTATAGACTCCCCCCCTCCAAAAAAAAAAAAAAATTCTTTAATATATAGAAAGACACAGTCCTTTGAAAGATGTCTGTTCTCAATCAATTTAGTGTAGTTGTATTAAAAACTCAATTTAATAGGGAGGTGAATGGAAGAGAAGGAGAGCTTTTTTATCAGATTCTAAAATTCCTTTGTGTTATAGGCTCTTTTGACTGCAAGGAAGGATAATATCTCAGGCCATCTAAGAAAAGTTTATTGTAATATATAGGAATTAAAACCAGAATCAGAAAGCTATGATTATGTGCTTTCCCTGGTTATATGCATTCTCTCCCTGCATGACACCTCCATATCTTTCTAAGCATCTATTTTGTTTGTCCCTGACTACAAAGAATTCTTGAAGACACCCTATGTTTCACACTCAGAATTTTGGAAGAAGCTAGTTTGAATTGATTTTAGTTAATTGGTAATGGGTAGATCCTTTCAAGCCTAGTCGTTAAATGGATTGCCTAGAAGTCAGTGAATAGGCCACCCCTTGGTAAAATTAGGCTCCTTGGTTCTGTTGGTGGCTGTTCAGTGCAGAAAACAAACAGCCTAGAGCTTCTTCCCTGATAGGAGGAGGTATGGCTGGAAAAGTTCAATTAGAGGGGGAATTTGGATGTGTTGGGTACCATGACTAAAATGTCCAGTATAGTGTAGAAGTAAAAATGGGCATAGATAGAGGAATTCTGAAAAAGGGGTGTGTGCCATTTCATATATAAAATATACTATATATGGCAACGGTATAGTAATTGAAACTGATTGAGGTATAGTAACTGCCTGATTAAGCAGTTAATTAAGTAGAAATATAATTTGAAAATAACATCAAAGTGAAATTTCTACTTAGTGGCATGAATTAAATATTAAATTCAGGAGTACCTAATGAACCACCAAAAATTAAAATTTCTACTTTGTAACATATCAGAATAATGTCAAAGCATTTAAAAATTTAAATGCTTAAATGAAACTAAAACCAAATAAAGAAATAAAAGTTGCATTTAAATAAATGCCCAAATAATGCATTAAGTGAATAAATAATATTTAAATAATATTGGGATGAGGAAGGAATTTTTTCTAAGAAAAGAAAATAAGATTTTACTGTGAGGACAAAAAAAACCTTTATTACATTAAATGTCAAAATAAGTAAACCAAGGGAAAATATTAATATTTACAATATTACCATGTTATATATCTTTAATATATGAAAGGGTATTAGAAATAATTTTTGTGTGAATAAGAGCATTTAATCCTATCTAGCCATCAGATTGTGTTGCGCTAATTCATTCACTCTCATTTTGCTCGTAGATGATTGTTTTACATCTTATTCTCACACAACACCCTATTCTCTCATGAACAGCTATTCTTTCACTCTTTGCTGATTAATTTGCTTCTTAGTTCTTCACTGAGAAAATGAAACCAATCAAAAATTAACTTCTTAAAAGATTCCACCATTAAAAGTATTTTATACTCACCTACCTACAATATGCTGACAATATGCTAATATACTTCTGTGACTGGCTCAACTCTTTGGTCTCTTCTCTTAAAGCCAATTCTTACACTTGTGCATTAGATCCCATTCGCTTGCTTATTCAAGGACATTGCTTAATAATTTTTTCCTCTCCTATGTCATCATTTTTTCTTTTAAAGATTTTATTGATTTTTGACAGGGAGAAACAGAGGCAGAGAGAGACAGAGAGAAGGGGGAGGGCCCAGAGCAGTCTCCATAGTTGACATTAGTTTTCTATATAGTTTTACTCCACAGGTGGGCATGGGGCTGCGCAGGGCAGGAACTGGGCCGGGAGCCTCCCACATAGGCCCTGGCAAGAACTGAACTAGGGACACACCCCAGTTTAGCATGTGGGTCAGCATGGGCCGGAGCCGGGATTCGATCCTTGGTCCTCGGGGCTTCAAAGCGAGCGCTTAACCCGCTGAGCCATCCCAACTTCTCCTTTTTTGCCTCTTTACTAGATCTTTTCCATTAATAATACAACTTTATGCTAACTTCCTCATCTTATCAAACCACTTTTCTCCTCATTTTCTTCTAGTTATACCTCCATTTTCTTTTTCTTTCAACACAAAATTTCTTGCCAGGGGTATGTTAATTGACTGTTTCTGAATTCTTTCCTCCTTTTCTCTTGTAGGAACAAATGTGTATATGACATTCACTTTGGTTTTCACCTACCCCATTACAAAGAAACTGCTGCTATGTAGGTCACTGGTGTCTCTAAAAGTAGTGGTCATAGCTCACTCAGGTTTGAAGCATCAAAAGAAAACAATTAAAAGATGACTAGCACAGCGGAATAGAGTGATTCACTACACAAAGCCAATAAAGGTATGAAAAGTAGTCTACTTACAAAGCAGCCAAAGAAATGCAGATTTAAGACAGTGTTTTTTTATTTACTACCCAGTGTTGGCAAGAAAATCTAGAACTCTCATATACCACTTACACAAGTGAACAATATTCTGAAAACAATTTGGCAACTTGAACAAAAGCTTTAAAAATGTGTATATCTTTTGATCCACCCACTTCTTTTCTAAGAGGATGACCCAAGGAAAAAAAAGATCAATCATATAAAAATACATACCCAAGGGAAGCTAGGATGGCTCAGTGGGTTAAGCACTCACTTTGAAGCCCTGGGGACCGAGGATTGAATTCCGGCCCGGCCCCGGCCCCATTCTGAATCATATGCTGAACTGGGGAGTGCCCCCAGTTTGGTTCTCACTGGGGTGAGACCCTGGCCCAATTCCTGCCTGCCCTGTGCAGCCCCACACCCACCTGTGGAACGAAACTATGTGGAAAAACCAATGATGTGCAACTATGGAGACTGTTCTGGGCCCTCCCCCTTCTCTCTGTCTCTGTATCTTTCTTTCTCTCTCTCTCTCTCTCTCTCTCTCTCTCTCTCTCTCAAAACAATACAAATAAATCTTTAAAAAATACACATCCAAGGAGGAAGGAAAGGATTCATGGAGGCATTGGTTCTGGAAGGAAAATTTGAAAATAAATGTTCAGCAATAGGAGATTGGTTAAATTATAGCACATCTATATAATAGAATGTCGTGTAGCCATTTAAAGTGGTTACAAAGATATTTATATTGACATGGAAAGATTTTTATTATACATTTTTAAGTGAGAAAAGTATTCAGTGCACTTTTTGTGTGAAACAATGCATATTATACTCATGATGTATGTATGTATAGGAAAATGCCTTGAGTAATAAATACCAAAATGTTGTTTAGCTACTACCATCAAGTGGTAGAATTTAAGATTTTTTTCTAACTTACAATGGTTGTATTAAAAAAAGAAGAAAATGTAAAGACATTTTTTCAAGAGAGAAAACTGACTTTCCAATTATAGTGTGCTTGCTTTTTCTATTTTTGCATTTAAACATTGTTCATCAGGCTTCGTTCATAGCTGGCTGGCTTAGTTTGACCCAGTCTTGTTTCTTAACCCCACTGGACTTAAAATAGCCTGATAGCCTGCCAGCTATGAGAGAATTGATGAGCCAGATAAAATATTTACTATATTTTTAGCTTTAAATATTGCCAAGAGTATATATAGGCTCATTCAATTAAGTCAGGAGACCAGCTACCAACTTAGTAAACTGCGAAATAATATAAAGACAAAGTAAAGAAAACATGTAGAGTTAAACTCCAGAGGAGAAAGCTGAGAAAAAGCATAAGAAAGTTTACTGAAAATGGGTTTATTACTAATCTGCAGTTAAAAATGTGATAAAATCAAATAAAAGGATTTTATAGAGCTACAGTTCAGGAATATTGCATGTTATAATTGTTTCCTGTTTTTCAGTGTTGGTAATTTTTGTTCAGTATGAGTGAAAACATTCATGTGTAACTTTTGTTGTATCCCAAAAACTTTAGCCAGGTTTTGTGAAATATTTTTCACCATGAAAATTCTTAAAATCTAGCAACAGAACTCATAGCTGTATATCTAGTATGTATATGATATTACATTGGGTTTTTACAAGCTTAGTAAAGCAAAAATTTATAGAAGCAATACATACTTGATGTAAAGAATTGTTAGTTCTAAGAAATCAGTTTTCTCATATTGATCTTTTAATGCATATATAAATGTGCTTATGTATATTTCAGGTTTATGTTTTGCCTTTTTCCCCTTAATGTTTTATAACTGTTCTCATGTCATTAAATGTTATTTGCTTAAAAAATTTCCCACCAATGTTGGGATAGCGCAATAGGTTGAGTGTAGCCACGAAGGCCTGGGGATCAAATCCCCAGCCCTGGTCCATGCAAACCCACATGCTGAACTGCGGAGTGCAGCTGGTAACTGCTAGGAAGGTGGTGAAGGTTCACGCCTCCCATGCTGGAGGCCCTCATTCAGTTTCGCCCTGTGCATCCCCACATCCACCTGTGTGGAATGAAACTATGTAAAAGAAAAAACAATGTACAACTATGGAGACTGCTCTGGGCCCTCCCTCTTCTCTCTCTTTGTCTTGCTCTCTCACCTTCTCCCAAAACAAAATAAATATATATTTTTTAATCCCAATTTTAAAGATAAAGTAATTAAAGTGGTGTGAATTTGTTGGTTTTTAAAAAAATTTTTATTGGTTTTGGTGTTTTGTTTTGTTTTTTGACAGAGAGAGACAGGGAGAAGTGGGTGGGCCTAGAGCAGTCTCCATAGTTGACAGCATTAGTTTTCCATATAGTTTCACTCCACAGGTGGGCATGGGGCTGCACAGGGCAGGAACTGGGCCGGGAGCCTCCTGCATAGACCCCAGCAAGAACTGAACTGGGGGCACACCCCAGTTCAGCATATGGGTCCGCCTGCGTCAGGGCTGGGATTTGATCCTTGGGCTCCAGGGCTGCAAAGCGATCTCTTAACCCACTGAGCCATCCCAGCTTCCCCTGATATTTTATATTGCCTTTATATATGCCTTTTATTGGAGGAAACAAATTTTTATAGCCTCTGTCTTGTTATTGGAACCATATCATTCCAGCTATGTGTTAAGAAATTACATGGTTGTCCAGGTTTATGTTTGTATGACTAAACCAGAGAGTTCATCAAAGATTTTAAGACTAACATTTATAGATTTATAGATAGGTACTTTAGTTTCACTTCCCCCAAGACAACAACAAATATTCTATAACAGAAAGATGACTATTTTTAGCCTTTCTTTCTGCTGGTGAGGTAGAATAGTGAATATTTTTAGAGCAGTTGAAAGTACAGCCACTTAGATTAGCTCAGTGTTTCTGTCATTAGAATCTCAATAACCTTGTTTATTTTATGTAGTTAGGTTTTACCTTTTAATGTTTTGAATTAATGTAAATTGTAACATGAGCCCTCTTTTTTTAATTCTATTTCATCTCTATGTGGAACAATATGTAAAATAAGATGAAATTTCTAAAACCATAACTTTCTGCATATTTTGTGTATTTTGAATTATATCCTGGCTGTTGTGGGCAATGCTTTTTTTTCCCCCATCACAATTGAAACATTAATAATTAATACTTATGAGGGGATGGTTGTTGAAAATCTCCCATTAACAAAATAAGCCCTTAATATTTATGAGATATCCCTCATGACCTTTGTTTAATTATGAACACCAGTAGACTATTTCATCTTTCCTCTAAATTGGAGCATAGGATAACTAAAAATGTGAGTGATTTCTCTTTTTACCCTCAGTGAGAGTTACTGACAAGTATACAACAATACAGGTCATATTGAGAGGCTGAGGTACTACTACCTGAGGGATACTCATCCTGTATCTCTAAAACAACCAGTATTGAAACTCCTCCATTCTTAGCAGAATTTCAAATTAGTGTACATTGTAGAACTTTGGAGACCTTCAAGATTGATTACAGTGATTCAAAACACTATGGTATTTAATTCACAAATGTGAGATGCTAGTATAATTTCTTATTGCAGATAGGAAAGCAGTTAAAGATCTCATATTTAAATGTTAAAATCAGTGACTTAATAAACCATTCACACCTGAACTCATTGCAGTCTGGCTTTTGTTCCTACCATGCCACTGAAACAGGTCTAGCTAATGTCATCTATAACTTACTGGTTGTTAAATCCAGTTCTCAATTCATATCTTAACTGACCTCTGAGCATTTAACACTGTCCACACTTGGGTTTGAAATACTCTCTTCCCTATGTATCAAGGATACCATTTCTCTCTGCTTTTCTTTCTGGATTTTTAGCCAATTTTCCCTGAGTTGAGCTTTAAATGTTGATGACAGTTCCCTAGGGTACTGTTGTTCATTCCCCCTCTCCCTCTGCCTTTAATTTCCATTTTGCTTTTAGTCACTGTTTTTTTAAGACAACTGTATTGAAATATCCTTGACATACCATAAACTGCACGTATTTAAAATGTACAGTTTAATTTATTTTGACTGTGACACATACAATCAACATAATGAACTCCTCCAAAGTTTCCTCATTCCATTAGTGATACCTCCCTGCTGCACTTTCCATTCCCACCCAATCCCTTCATTGGGCGTGCTTTCTGTCATTATATGGTTATATGCTTTTCTGGGGTAAATTAGAAATGGATTAAGTGTATCATAAGTTAGATGCAGGTATAGTTCTTTAAGCAACTGCTAAACTGTTTTTGACAGTGTTGAGCCATTTTACATTCCCACCACCAGTATATGAGCTTTCCAGTTTCTCTACATTCTTGTCGATACTTCTTGATATTGTTGATTTAAAATTTTTAGACATTCTAATAAGTGTATATCTCATTGTGGTTTTAATTTGCATACCTCACAAACTAAGGATGTGGAACATCTTTTAATGTGCATTTTTTGCCATCCATTTTTTGTATTTTTCTGTGTATAAGACAATGCTTTTGTCTAAAATTGTTAGACCAAATTTAGGGGTTGTCATAACCAGGAGTAATCCATGTATTGATTTCTTAATGTTGGGTTAGAAAAGTAGGGGGTTGTCTTATACAAAAATCCAGTATTTATCTTTGGTGAGATATCTGTTCAGATATTTTGCCCATTTTTAATTTTGTTAGGTTGTTTGCTTTCTTGTTAGTGACTTGTGAGGGTTCTTTATATATTCTGGCTACAAGTCCTTTAATGGATATGTGATTTGTAAATGTTTCCCCTCAGTCTGTGGCTTCTCTTTTCATCCTTTTAACAGTATATTTCCAAGAGCATAAATTATTGATTTTGATGAAGACCAGTTTATCCATTTAAAAAATGGATTGTGTGCTTAAAAAAAAATCTTTTTATTGTGGTTGGTTACATATATAATATAATTTGACATTTTATTTTTTTAAGTGTATAATTTATTATATTAATTGCATTCACCAATAAAGTAAATCTTTTTTAAAAAGGTGGGGATGCCGGAATAACGCAACAGCTTGAATGCTTGCCTTGCAACCACGAGGTCCAGGGATTGAGTTTCGACCCTGACCGTGACCCTGACCTATGCAAATTTATATGCTGAACTGTCTTGGTGAAGGTTCTCACCTTCCATTAGGGAGTACTGCATTCCTGCCCCGTGCAGCCCCATCTCTACTTGTGTGGATTGAAACTATGTCACAGCTAATGATATAAACTATGAAGACTGCTCTGGGCTCCCGCTCCCTCTCCCTCTCCCTCTCCCCCCTCTCCCCTCCCACTCAAAAACAATAAAATCTTAAAAAAAATAAATTGTATTCATAATGTTGCACAACCATTACCACTATTTCCAAAAAGTTTTATCTCACCCCAAACAATAACTTTGTATCCATTGAACAATAACTACCCATTCTTCTTCCCCCCAGCTCCTAATAACCCCTAGTCTACTTTTTGTGTCCATAAATTTGCGTATTCTACATATTTTTCATGTAAGTGGAAACATACAATATTTGCCCTTTTGTGTCTGTCTTATTTCATTAGCATAATGTTTTCAAGGTTTATCCATGCTGGGGCATGTATAGGAACTTCATTCCTTTTAATGGCTGAAAACTATATTCCATTGTATGAATATACATTTTGTTTGTTTATCCTTTCATCTGTTGATGGACACTGGGTGTTTCCCACCTTTTGGCTATTGTGAATAAAGCTGCTGTGAACATTGGCATGCAAATATCTGTTTGAGTTCCTGCTTTCAGTTCTTTCAGGTAGTATATAAGGAGGAGTGAAATGGAATGGCTGAGTCTTGTGATCATTTTGTGTTTGACTTTTTTGGGGAATGCCAAAGTCTTTTACATGGTATCTGCACCATTTTATTATTCCAACCATCAAGGTCTGAGAAGGGAATCCAGTTTTTTCATATCTTCATTAACACTTATTTTATTTTGTTTTTAACTACAGCCATTCTAGTCCATGTGTAGTGGTACCTGGTTTTGTATACCGGTATGTGGTATATGATTTTGATTTGCATTTCTGTAATGACTAATAATGTTGAGCATCTCTTTATGTCCCTTTTGGCCTTTTGTATATATTCTATAGAGAGTTATCTATTCAGTTTCTTTGCCCATTTTTAAATTGAGGTTTTTTGTTGTTGCTGTTGAATTGTAGGAATTCTTTATATATTCTAGATATTAAATCCTTATATGATTTCAAATGTTTCTTCTGTGAGTTGTCTTTTTAATATTTTTTAATTAAAAATTTTTAATTTTAATGAAGTCTAATTGATCTATGATATTTTTTCTTTTACCTGTCTGTGTCTTTTTCCTTTACCTGTCACATATTAAAGAACCCATTGTAAAATCCAAGGTTGTGAAGATTGTTTCCTTCTAAGATTTTTTGTATTTTAGCTCTTAAATTTAGTCTTTGATCCATTTTGAGTTAATTTTTATATATGATATAAGGTAAGGGTCAATTTCATTCTTTTGCTTGTTTTTCTAGCATCATTTGTTGAAGAGACTCTTCTTTCCCCATTGAATGATTGACTTAGTATGCCTGTCAAAAATCACTTGACTGATGTAATGTAGAATTGTACACCTGGAAACAATGTAATTGATATCAATCAATGTCACCCCAATAAATTTAACAATTAAAAAAAAATTAGTTGACTGTATATGTGAAGGTTTGTTTTGGGGCTCTGACATTCCATTGGTCTCTGTGTTTCTCCTTGTAATTTTGTGTTGAGAACTGGCTGTTTTGAGTATTTTACTGTGGTAACTCTGGAAATCAAATTCTCCTTTTCAGGGATTGCTTTTGTTACTTGTTGAGGGTTGCAGTCGTCTTTGTTTTTATAGTGATTTTTCCACACTACTTTAACAAAATGTGTAGTCCTTGAGTGTGGTCTGTGAAGTTTCTCTTCCATTGTCTCTTCTGTCAACCTCTGACCTGGCAGATTTTTCCAAATGTCTGGATTCAAAAATAATGAATGTGTACTTCTCTTTTAATGTTTTGATAGATGCTATGGGGAAGCTGCTCAAGACCAAGGCAGTCTTGAAACAAAGGGAAAAATGCTTGCTCTTGTTCCTCAGGGCACTGCCAGACCAAACAAAATTCACATCCCCCAAATTTTGGAGGACTAGGACCTTACTGTCTGTACTGGGCACAGCCAGCCTCTGCAGAACTCAGGCCACAGTGAGGTTAAGGAGTGGGGAATAGTTGCTATATTACACATAGCTCTCTCAACAAATTTCAGCAGTCTTCATCAAGCACTCTTCTCTGGTTGCTGTACCTGATCAGGTTTTAGAGTTCAGAAGTCATTGATTCTGATTGTTTTAGAAGAGGGACTAACTCCTTTCATAAGAGCTTCTTATTCAACCACTTTCCATGAAATCATTTATTAACTATTTTGCATTTATTTGTATATATGATATAGTACAGTATATGATTCGAAGCCTTTTTTTTCCCTGCATATAAGTATCCAGTTGCTGCTCCAGCACCACTCATTGAAAAAACTGTTCACCTGAAACTTGAGTAATGTTATAAAACCAATAAACCCCAAAAGAAAGAAAGAAAGGGCTTCTTTTCAATTAAATTACCTTTGTCAAAAATCAGTTGTTCATGTACATGTGGGCATATTTCAAGATTCTGTACTGTTTCATAGATCTGTCTTTCTGTCTTGACACCAACATCACACTCTTATTTACTGTAGTTTTATAAGTCCTGAAATCAACTAGTGTTAGCCCTCCAGCTTTGTTCTTTTTCAAAGTTGTTTTGGCTCTTCCAGGTCCTTTGTATTTCCCCATGAATTTTAGAAGCACTTTTCTCTTCCTGCTCCCCATATCCCCAGAATAAACCTAGCTAGGATTTTGATTGGGTTACATTGAATCTGTAGATCAGTTTGTAAACAACTGGTATTGTAACAGTATTGTTGAGTCTTCTTATCCATGAACACTGTATATCTTTATTTATTTGGGTCCAAAATTTCTCTGGCTAGTGTTTAGCATTTTTCAGCTTACAAGTCTTATACCTATTATCAGATTTATCTCTATTTCATTTTGAGGGGTTGCTATTGTGTTTTTTATTTAAATTTCAGTTTCTGATTTTATGTCATCTTTACCTTGGTAGATTCACTTTTCCTGGTAGATTTATGTAGTTTCTTTCAGATAGTCTACATAGATCATAATACTGTCTGTGGATAGAAAGTTTTACTTATTTTCTAATCCTGATGCATTTTTTTTCTTTTTCTTTTTCTTACCTCATTGCACTGGTAAGAATGTCTAGTATGTTCTTGAATAGAAGTGATGAAAGTGGCTATCACTGCCTTATTGCTAAATTTTTAATGACAGCGTTTAGTCTTTCAACTTAAGTATGATGTTGGTTGTAAGTTTTTTGATAGAAATCCATTATTGGATTAAGGAAACTTGTTCCTGGTTTGCTGAGAGTATTTTCTAAAATCAGCATTTGGTATTGAATTTTTAAAGATTTTTATTTTTGTTTTTGACAGAGAGAGACAGAGAGAAGGGGGAGGGCCAGAGCATTCTCCATAGTTGCGCATTATTGGTTTTCTACATAGTTTCATTCCACAGGAGGGTGCTGGTCTGTGCAGGGCAGGAACTGGGCCGGGGGCCTCCTGAATGGACCTTGCCCTGGTGAGAACTGAACTGGGGGCACACCCCAATTCAGCATATGGCTCCTCATGGGCTGGGGCCAGGATTCAATTCTTGGACCCTGGGGCTGTAAGACGAGTGCTCAATCTGCTGAGTCATCCTGGCATCCCCAGGATATTGAATTTTTGTCATGCATTTTCTACATTTATTGAAATGACAATGCAGTGTTTCTTTTTTAGTTTATTACCTAGTGACTTGAATGTTGAAGCAACCCTGCATTCCTGGGAGAAATCTCTCTTGGTTTTGATGTATTATCTTTTATATAAATGGATTTGATTTACCAAAGTTTTGTTACGAATATTTTTGCTGGGAAGCTGGGATGGCTCAGCCAGTTAAGTGCTCGCTTTGAAGCCCCGGAGACCGGGGATCGAATCTCAACCCCAGCCCGTGCGGACCCATATGCTGAACTGGGGTGTGTCCCCAGTTCAGTTCTTGCCGGGGCCTGTGTGGGAGCCCCTGGCCCGGTTCCTGCCCTGCTCAGCCCTGAGCCCACCTGTGGAGTGAAACTATATGGAAAACTAATTCTGTCACCTATGGAGACTGCTCTGGGCCCTCCCCTTCACTCTGTCTCTGTCTCTCTGTCAAAATCAAAAAACTAAATCTTTAGAAGAAAAAAAGAATATTTTTGCTTATGCACATGAAGGGAAATGTTGGTAATTTTTTCTTATAGTGTCTGTCTTGTTTTAATACTTTGCTCATAGAATGAATTTATTATTCCCTCCTTTTAAATTTATTTTTGGAAAAGTTTGTCTAGAATTTAGTCTTTCTTAAATGTTTGATAAGTTTC